>CM060274.1:380000-395470 GCA_030684275.1 Acipenser oxyrinchus oxyrinchus | reverse complement strand
TAACCCTAACTTTAACTCTAACTCCTAACTTTAACTTTAACTCTAACTTTAACCCTAACTTTAACTTCTAACTTCTAACTCTTAACTTCTAACTCCTAACTTCCTAACTTCCTAACTTTAACTCCTAACTCTAACTTAACTTTAACTCCTAACTTCTAACTCTAATCCTAACTTCCTAACTTCTAACTTCTAACTTTCTAACTCCTAACTCTAACTTTCTAACTTTCTAACTTTAACTTCTAACTCCTAACTCCTAACTTTAACTTCTAACCCTAACTTTAACTTCCTAACTCCTAACTTTAACTCTAACTCCTAACTTCTAACCCTAACTTTAACTCCTAACTTTAACTCCTAACTCTAACTTCTAACTTTAACTCCTAACTTTAACTTTAACTTTAACTTTAACTTCCTAACTTTAACTCCTAACTCCTAACTCCTAACTCTTAACTCCTAACTTTAACCCTAACTTCTAACTCCTAACTTTAACTCCTAACTCCTAACTTTAACTTCTAACTTTAACTCCTAACTTCTAACTTCTAACTCCTAACTTTAACTTTAACTCCTAACTCTAACTTTAACTTTAACTTTAACTCCTAACTTTAACTTCCTAACTTCTAACTCCTAACTTTAACTTCTAACTCCTAACTTTAACTTTAACTTCCTAACTTCTAACTTTAACTCCTAACTTTAACTTTAACTTCTAACTTTAACTTTAACTCTTAACTTTAACTTCTAACTTTAACTTTAACTTCCTAACTTCTAACTTTAACTCTTAACTTTAACTCTAACTTTAACTTTAACTTCTAACTTCTAACTTTAACTCCTAACTTTAACTTTAACTCCTAACTCTAACTTTAACTTTAACTTCTAACTCCTAACTTCCTAACTTTAACTTTAACTTCTAACTCTAACTTTAACTTTAACTTTAACTCCTAACTTTAACTTTAACTCTAACTCTAACTCCTAACTTTAACTTCTAACTTTAACTCCTAACTTTAACTCCTAACTTCTAACTCCTAACTTCTAACTTTAACTCTAACTTCTAACTTTAACTCCTAACTTTAACTCTTAACTCTAACTTTAACTTTAACTTTAACTCCTAACTCCTAACTCTAACTCTTAACTCCTAACTTTAACTTTAACTCTAACTCCTAACTCTAACTTCTAACTCTAACTCCTAACTTCTAACTTTAACTCCTAACTCTAACTTTTAACTCCTAACTTTAACTTCTAACTTCTAACTTCTAACTTTAACTTCTAACTTCTAACTTTAACTCCTAACTTCTAACTTTAACTCCTAACTTTAACTCCTAACTTCTAACTTCTAACTTTAACTCTAACTCTAACTTCTAACTCCTAACTTCTAACTTCTAACTTCTAACTTCTAACTTTAACTCCTAACTCCTAACTTTAACTCCTAACTTTAACTTTAACTCCTAACTTCTAACTCTTAACTTTAACTTCTAACTTTAACTCCTAACTTTAACTTTAACTCTAACTCCTAACTTCCTAACTTCTAACTCTAACTTCTAACTTTAACTCCTAACTTCTAACTTTAACTCTAACTTCTAACTCTAACTCCTAACTTTAACCTAACTTCTAACTTTAACTTTAACTCCTAACTTTAACTCCTAACTCTAACTCTAACTTTAACTTCTAACTCCTAACTCTAACTCTAACTCCTAACTTCTAACTCCTAACTCTAACTTTAACTTCTAACTTTAACTCCTAACTCCTAACTTTAACTCCTAACTTCTAACTCCTAACTTTAACTCCTAACTCTTAACTCTAACTCCTAACTCCTAACTTTAACTCCTAACTCCTAACTTCTAACTCTAACTCCTAACTTTAACTCCTAACTCCTAACTTCTAACTCTAACTTTAACTCCTAACTTCTAACTCCTAACTCTAACTCTAACTCCTAACTTTAACTCCTAACTCCTAACTCCTAACTTTAACTCCTAACTTTAACTCCTAACTTCTAACTTCTAACTTCTAACTCCTAACTTCTAACTCCTAACTCCTAACTTTAACTCTAACTCCTAACTCCTAACTCCTAACTTTAACTCCTAACTTTAACTCCTAACTCCTAACTTCTAACTCCTAACTCCTAACTCCTAACTCCTAACTTCTAACTCCTAACTCCTAACTTTAACTCTAACTCCTAACTCCTAACTCTAACTCCTAACTCCTAACTCCTAACTTCTAACTCCTAACTCTTAACTCCTAACTCCTAACTCCTAACTCTAACTTTAACTCCTAACTCCTAACTTCTAACTCCTAACTCTAACTCCTAACTTTAACTCCTAACTCCTAACTCCTAACTCTAACTTTAACTCCTAACTCCTAACTCCTAACTCCTAACTCCTAACTCCTAACTCCTAACTCTAACTCTAACTCCTAACTCCTAACTCCTAACTCCTAACTCCTAACTCCTAACTCCTAACTCTAACTTAACTCTAACTCCTAACTCCTAACTTCTAACTCCTAACTCTAACTCTAACTCTAACTCCTAACTCCTAACTCCTAACTCCTAACTCCTAACTTCTAACTCCTAACTTTAACCCTAACTCTAACTCCTAACTCCTAACTCCTAACTCCTAACTCCTAACTCCTAACTCTAACTCCTAACTCCTAACTCTAACTCCTAACTCCTAACTCCTAACTCCTAACTCCTAACTCCTAACTCCTAACTCCTAACTCTAACTCCTAACTCCTAACTCCTAACTCCTAACTCTAACTCCTAACTCCTAACTCCTAACTCCTAACTCCTAACTCCTAACTTTAACTCCTAACTCCTAACTCCTAACTCCTAACTCCTAACTCCTAACTTTAACTCCTAACTCCTAACTCCTAACTCCTAACTCCTAACTCCTAACTCCTAACTCCTAACTCCTAACTCCTAACTCCTAACTCCTAACTCCTAACTCTAACTCTAACTCCTAACTCCTAACTCCTAACTCCTAACTCCTAACTCCTAACTCCTAACTCTAACTCCTAACTCCTAACTCCTAACTCCTAACTCCTAACTCTAACTCCTAACTCCTAACTCCTAACTCCTAACTCCTAACTCCTAACTCCTAACTCCTAACTCCTAACTCCTAACTCCTAACTCCTAACTCCTAACTCCTAACTCCTAACTCCTAACTCCTAACTCCTAACTCCTAACTCCTAACTCCTAACTCCTAACTCCTAACTCCTAACTCCTAACTCCTAACTCCTAACTCCTAACTCCTAACTCCTAACTCCTAACTCCTAACTCCTAACTCCTAACTCCTAACTCCTAACTCCTAACTCCTAACTCCTAACTCCTAACTCCTAACTCCTAACTCCTAACTCCTAACTCCTAACTCCTAACTCCTAACTCCTAACTCCTAACTCCTAACTCCTAACTCCTAACTCCTAACTCCTAACTCCTAACTCCTAACTCCTAACTCCTAACTCCTAACTCCTAACTCCTAACTCCTAACTCCTAACTCCTAACTCCTAACTCCTAACTCCTAACTCCTAACTCCTAACTCCTAACTCCTAACTCCTAACTCCTAACTCCTAACTCCTAACTCCTAACTCCTAACTCCTAACTCCTAACTCCTAACCCTAACTCTAACTCCTAACTCCTAACTCCTAACTCCTAACTCCTAACTCCTAACTCCTAACTCCTAACTCCTAACTCCTAACTCCTAACTCCTAACTCCTAACTCCTAACCCTAACTCTAACTCCTAACTCCTAACTCCTAACCCTAACTCCTAACTCCTAACTCCTAACTCCTAACTCCTAACTCCTAACTCCTAACTCCTAACTCCTAACTCCTAACTCCTAACCCTAACTCCTAACTCCTAACTCCTAACTCCTAACTCCTAACTCCTAACTCCTAACTCCTAACTCCTAACTCCTAACCCTAACTCCTAACTCCTAACTCCTAACTCCTAACTCCTAACTCCTAACTCCTAACTCCTAACTCCTAACCCTAACTCCTAACTCCTAACCCTAACTCCTAACTCCTAACTCCTAACTCCTAACTCCTAACCCTAACTCCTAACTCCTAACTCCTAACTCCTAACTCCTAACTCCTAACTCCTAACTCCTAACTCCTAACTCCTAACTCCTAACTCCTAACTCCTAACTCCTAACCCTAACTCCTAACTCCTAACCCTAACTCCTAACTCCTAACTCCTAACTCCTAACTCCTAACTCCTAACTCCTAACTCCTAACTCCTAACTCCTAACTCCTAACTCCTAACTCCTAACTCCTAACCCTAACTCCTAACTCCTAACTCCTAACCCTAACTCCTAACTCCTAACTCCTAACTCCTAACTCCTAACCCTAACTCCTAACTCCTAACTCCTAACTCCTAACTCCTAACTCCTAACCCTAACTCCTAACTCCTAACTCCTAACTCCTAACCCTAACTCCTAACTCCTAACTCCTAACCCTAACTCCTAACTCCTAACTCCTAACTCCTAACTCCTAACTCCTAACCCTAACCCTAACTCCTAACCTCTAACTCCTAACTCCTAACTCCTAACTCCTAACTCCTAACTCCTAACCCTAACTCCTAACCCTAACTCCTAACTCCTAACCCTAACCCTAACTCCTAACTCCTAACCCTAACTCCTAACTCCTAACTCCTAACCCTAACTCCTAACCCTAACTCCTAACTCCTAACCCTAACTCCTAACCCTAACCCTAACTCCTAACTCCTAACTCCTAACTCCTAACCCTAACCCTAACTCCTAACTCCTAACCCTAACCCTAACTCCTAACTCCTAACCCTAACTCCTAACTCCTAACCCTAACTCCTAACTCCTAACTCCTAACTCCTAACTCCTAACCCTAACTCCTAACTCCTAACTCCTAACCCTAACCCTAACTCCTAACCCTAACTCCTAACTCCTAACCCTAACTCCTAACTCCTAACTCCTAACCCTAACCCTAACTCCTAACTCCTAACCCTAACTCCTAACTCCTAACTCCTAACCCTAACTCCTAACTCCTAACTCCTAACTCCTAACCCTAACCCTAACTCCTAACCCTAACTCCTAACTCCTAACCCTAACTCCTAACTCCTAACCCTAACTCCTAACCCTAACTCCTAACTCCTAACCCTAACCCTAACTCCTAACTCCTAACTCCTAACCCTAACTCCTAACTCCTAACTCCTAACTCCTAACTCCTAACCCTAACTCCTAACCCTAACTCCTAACTCCTAACTCCTAACTCCTAACTCCTAACCCTAACTCCTAACCCTAACTCCTAACTCCTAACTCCTAACTCCTAACTCCTAACTCTAACTCCTAACTCCTAACTCCTAACCCTAACTCCTAACTCCTAACTCCTAACTCCTAACTCCTAACTCCTAACTTCTAACCCTAACTCTAACTCTAACTCCTAACTCCTAACTTCTAACCCTAACTCCTAACTTTAACTCCTAACTCCTAACTCTAACTCCTAACTTCTAACTTTAACTCTAACTCCTAACTTTAACTCCTAACTCTAACTTTAACTCCTAACTCTAACTTTAACTCCTAACTCCTAACTTTAACTCCTAACTTTAACTCCTAACTCTAACTTTAACTCCTAACTTCTAACTCTAACTCCTAACTCCTAACTCCTAACTTTAACTCTAACTCCTAACTTTAACTCCTAACTTTAACTTTAACTCCTAACTTTAACTCCTAACTCCTAACTTTAACTCCTAACTTTAACTTCTAACTCCTAACTCTAACTTTAACTCCTAACTTTAACTCCTAACTCTAACTCCTAACTTTAACTTTAACTTCTAACTCCTAACTTTAACTCCTAACTTTAACTCTAACTCCTAACTCCTAACTTTAACTTCTAACTCCTAACTCCTAACTTTAACTCCTAACTTCTAACTTTAACTCCTAACTTCTAACTCCTAACTTTAACCCTAACTTTAACTCTAACTCCTAACTTTAACTTTAACTCCTAACTCCTAACTCCTAACTTCTAACTTCTAACTTTAACTCCTAACTTCTAACTTTAACTCCTAACTTCTAACTTTAACTTTAACTTCTAACTTCTAACTCCTAACTTTAACTCTAACTTTAACTCCTAACTTCTAACTTTAACTCCTAACTTCTAACTTTAACTCTAACTCTAACTCTAACTTCTAACTTTAACTTTAACTTCTAACTCCTAACTTCTAACTTTAACTTCTAACTTTAACTTCTAACTCTAACTTCTAACTTCTAACTTTAACTTCTAACTTTAACTTTAACTCCTAACTTTAACTCCTAACTTTAACTCCTAACTTTAACTTCTAACTTCTAACTCTAACTTCTAACTCCTAACTTCTAACTTCCTAACTTCTAACTTTAACTCCTAACTTCTAACTTTAACTCTAACTTCTAACTCCTAACTTTAACTCCTAACTCCTAACTTTAACTCCTAACTCCTAACTTTAACTCCTAACTCCTAACTTCTAACTTTAACTCTAACTCCTAACTCCTAACTCTAACTTCTAACTTTAACTTCTAACTTCTAACTCCTAACTTCTAACTTCTAACTCCTAACTTCTAACTTCTAACTCCTAACTCTAACTTTAACTCCTAACTTCTAACTCCTAACTTCTAACTTTAACTCCTAACTTCTAACTTTAACTCCTAACTTCTAACTCCTAACTTTAACTCCTAACTCCTAACTTCTAACTTCTAACTCCTAACTTTAACTTCTAACTCCTAACTTCTAACTTCTAACTCCTAACTTCTAACTCCTAACTTTAACTCTAACTTCCTAACTCCTAACTTTAACTCCTAACTTCCTAACTTCTAACTTTAACTCCTAACTCCTAACTCCTAACTTCTAACTTCTAACTCCTAACTTCCTAACTTCTAACTCCTAACTTTAACTTCTAACTCCTAACTTCTAACTCCTAACTCCTAACTTCTAACTTCTAACTCCTAACTCCTAACTTCCTAACTCCTAACTTCTAACTCCTAACTTCTAACTTCCTAACTCCTAACTTCTAACTTCTAACTCCTAACTTCTAACTCCTAACTCTAACTTCTAACTCCTAACTCCTAACTCTAACTTAACTCCTAACTCCTAACTTCTAACTTCTAACTCCTAACTTCTAACTTCTAACTCCTAACTCCTAACTTCTAACTCTAACTCCTAACTTTAACTTCCTAACTCCTAACTTCCTAACTCCTAACTCCTAACTTCTAACTCTAACTCCTAACTCCTAACTCCTAACTTTAACTCTAACTTTAACTCTAACTCTAACTCCTAACTCCTAACTCTAACTTCCTAACTCCTAACTTCTAACTCCTAACTTCTAACTCCTAACTCCTAACTTTAACTCTAACTCCTAACTCCTAACTCTAACTCTAACTCCTAACTCCTAACTCCTAACTCCTAACTCCTAACTTCTAACTCCTAACTCCTAACTCTAACTTTAACTCCTAACTCCTAACTCTAACTCCTAACTCCTAACTTCCTAACTCCTAACTCCTAACTCCTAACTTCCTAACTCCTAACTCCTAACTCCTAACTCCTAACTCCTAACTCCTAACTCCTAACTCCTAACTTCTAACTCCTAACTCCTAACTCCTAACTCCTAACTTCTAACTCTAACTCCTAACTCCTAACTCCTAACTCCTAACTCCTAACTCCTAACTCCTAACTCCTAACTCCTAACTCCTAACTCCTAACTCTAACTCCTAACTCCTAACTCTAACTCCTAACTCTAACTCCTAACTTCTAACTCCTAACTCCTAACTCCTAACTCCTAACTCCTAACTTCTAACTCTAACTCCTAACTTTAACTCCTAACTCCTAACTCCTAACTCCTAACTCCTAACTCCTAACTCCTAACTCCTAACTCCTAACTCCTAACTCCTAACTCCTAACTCCTAACTCCTAACTCCTAACTCCTAACTCCTAACTCCTAACTCCTAACTCCTAACTCTAACTCCTAACTCCTAACTCCTAACTCCTAACTTCCTAACTCCTAACTCCTAACTCCTAACTCCTAACTCCTAACTCCTAACTCCTAACTCCTAACTCCTAACTCCTAACTTCTAACTCCTAACTCCTAACTCCTAACTCCTAACTCCTAACTCCTAACTCCTAACTCCTAACTCCTAACTCCTAACTCCTAACTCCTAACTCCTAACTCCTAACTCCTAACTCCTAACTCCTAACTCCTAACTCCTAACTCCTAACTCCTAACTCCTAACTCCTAACTCCTAACTCCTAACTCCTAACTCCTAACTCCTAACTCCTAACTCCTAACTCCTAACTCTAACTCCTAACTCCTAACTCCTAACTCCTAACTCCTAACTCCTAACTCCTAACTCCTAACTCCTAACTCCTAACTCCTAACTCCTAACTCCTAACTCCTAACTCCTAACTCCTAACTCTAACTCCTAACTCCTAACTCCTAACTCCTAACTCCTAACTCCTAACTCCTAACTCCTAACTCCTAACTCCTAACTCCTAACTCCTAACTCCTAACTCCTAACTCCTAACTCCTAACTCCTAACTCCTAACTCCTAACTCCTAACTCCTAACTCCTAACTCCTAACTCCTAACTCCTAACTCCTAACTCCTAACTCCTAACTCCTAACTCCTAACTCCTAACTCCTAACTCCTAACTCCTAACTCCTAACTCCTAACCCTAACTCCTAACTCCTAACTCCTAACTCCTAACTCCTAACTCCTAACTCCTAACTCCTAACTCCTAACTCCTAACTCCTAACTCCTAACTCCTAACTCCTAACTCCTAACTCCTAACTCCTAACTCCTAACTCCTAACTCCTAACTCCTAACTCCTAACTCCTAACTCCTAACCCTAACTCCTAACTCCTAACTCCTAACTCCTAACTCCTAACTCCTAACTCCTAACTCCTAACTCCTAACTCCTAACTCCTAACTCCTAACTCCTAACTCCTAACTCCTAACTCCTAACTCCTAACTCCTAACTCCTAACTCCTAACTCCTAACTCCTAACTCCTAACTCCTAACTCCTAACTCCTAACTCCTAACTCCTAACTCCTAACTCCTAACTCCTAACTCCTAACTCCTAACTCCTAACTCCTAACTCCTAACTCCTAACTCCTAACTCCTAACTCCTAACTCCTAACCCTAACTCCTAACTCCTAACTCCTAACTCCTAACTCCTAACTCCTAACTCCTAACTCCTAACCCTAACTCCTAACTCCTAACTCCTAACTCCTAACTCCTAACCCTAACTCCTAACTCCTAACTCCTAACTCCTAACTCCTAACTCCTAACCCTAACTCCTAACTCCTAACTCCTAACCCTAACTCCTAACTCCTAACTCCTAACTCCTAACTCCTAACCCTAACTCCTAACTCCTAACTCCTAACTCCTAACTCCTAACTCCTAACTCCTAACTCCTAACCCTAACTCCTAACTCCTAACCCTAACCCTAACTCCTAACTCCTAACTCCTAACTCCTAACCCTAACTCCTAACTCCTAACCCTAACTCCTAACTCCTAACTCCTAACCCTAACCCTAACTCCTAACTCCTAACCCTAACTCCTAACTCCTAACTCCTAACTCCTAACTCCTAACCCTAACCCTAACTCCTAACCCTAACTCCTAACCCTAACTCCTAACTCCTAACTCCTAACCCTAACTCCTAACTCCTAACTCCTAACCCTAACTCCTAACCCTAACTCCTAACTCCTAACCCTAACTCCTAACCCTAACCCTAACTCCTAACTCCTAACTCCTAACTCCTAACCCTAACTCCTAACCCTAACTCCTAACCCTAACTCCTAACTCCTAACCCTAACTCCTAACTCCTAACTCCTAACCCTAACTCCTAACCCTAACTCCTAACTCCTAACTCCTAACTCCTAACTCCTAACCCTAACCCTAACTCCTAACCCTAACTCCTAACCCTAACTCCTAACTCCTAACCCTAACCCTAACCCTAACCCTAACCCTAACTCCTAACTCCTAACTCCTAACTCCTAACCCTAACCCTAACTCCTAACCCTAACTCCTAACCCTAACTCCTAACCCTAACTCCTAACTCCTAACCCTAACTCCTAACCCTAACCCTAACCCTAACTCCTAACTCCTAACTCCTAACTCCTAACCCTAACCCTAACTCCTAACCCTAACTCCTAACTCCTAACCCTAACCCTAACTCCTAACCCTAACTCCTAACCCTAACCCTAACCCTAACTCCTAACCCTAACCCTAACTCCTAACTCCTAACCCTAACCCTAACCCTAACCCTAACTCCTAACCCTAACCCTAACCCTAACTCCTAACCCTAACTCCTAACCCTAACCCTAACCCTAACTCCTAACCCTAACTCCTAACCCTAACTCCTAACCCTAACTCCTAACTCCTAACCCTAACCCTAACCCTAACCCTAACCCTAACCCTAACCCTAACCCTAACCCTAACCCTAACCCTAACTCCTAACCCTAACCCTAACCCTAACCCTAACCCTAACTCCTAACCCTAACTCCTAACCCTAACCCTAACCCTAACCCTAACCCTAACTCCTAACTCCTAACCCTAACCCTAACTCCTAACCCTAACCCTAACCCTAACTTTAACCCTAACTCCTAACCCTAACCCTAACCCTAACCCTAACTTTAACTCCTAACCCTAACTCCTAACCCTAACTTTAACTTTAACCCTAACTTTAACTTTAACCCTAACTTTAACTCCTAACTTTAACTTTAACCCTAATTTTAACTTTAACTTTAATTTTAACCTTAACTTTAACTTTAACTTTTAATTTTAACTTTAACTTTAATTTTAACTTTTAATTTTAATTTTAATTTTAACTTTTAATTTTAATTTTAATTTTAATTTTAACTTTAATTTTAATTTTAATTTTAATTTTAATTTTAACTTTAATTTTAATTTTAATTTTAATTTTAATTTTAATTTTAATTTTAATTTTAATTTTAATTTTAATTTTAATTTTAATTTTAATTTTAATTTTAATTTTAATTTTAATTTTAATTTTAATTTTAATTTTAATTTTAATTTTAATTTTAATTTTAATTTTAATTTTAATTTTAATTTTAATTTTAATTTTAATTTTAATTTTAATTTTAATTTTAATTTTAATTTTAATTTTAATTTTAATTTTAATTTTAATTTTAATTTTAATTTTAATTTTAATTTTAATTTTAATTTTAATTTTAATTTTAATTTTAATTTTAATTTTAATTTTAATTTTAATTTTAATTTTAATTTTAATTTTAATTTTAATTTTAATTTTAATTTTAATTTTAATTTTAATTTTAATTTTAATTTTAATTTTAATTTTAATTTTAATTTTAATTTTAATTTTAATTTTAATTTTAATTTTAATTTTAATTTTAATTTTAATTTTAATTTTAATTTTAATTTTAATTTTAATTTTAATTTTAATTTTAATTTTAATTTTAATTTTAATTTTAATTTTAATTTTAATTTTAATTTTAATTTTAATTTTAATTTTAATTTTAATTTTAATTTTAATTTTAATTTTAATTTTAATTTTAATTTTAATTTTAATTTTAATTTTAATTTTAATTTTAATTTTAATTTTAATTTTAATTTTAATTTTAATTTTAATTTTAATTTTAATTTTAATTTTAATTTTAATTTTAATTTTAATTTTAATTTTAATTTTAATTTTAATTTTAATTTTAATTTTAATTTTAATTTTAATTTTAATTTTAATTTTAATTTTAATTTTAATTTTAATTTTAATTTTAATTTTAATTTTAATTTTAATTTTAATTTTAATTTTAATTTTAATTTTAATTTTAATTTTAATTTTAATTTTAATTTTAATTTTAATTTTAATTTTAATTTTAATTTTAATTTTAATTTTAATTTTAATTTTAATTTTAATTTTAATTTTAATTTTAATTTTAATTTTAATTTTAATTTTAATTTTAATTTTAATTTTAATTTTAATTTTAATTTTAATTTTAATTTTAATTTTAATTTTAATTTTAATTTTAATTTTAATTTTAATTTTAATTTTAATTTTAATTTTAATTTTAATTTTAATTTTAATTTTAATTTTAATTTTAATTTTAATTTTAATTTTAATTTTAATTTTAATTTTAATTTTAATTTTAATTTTAATTTTAATTTTAATTTTAATTTTAATTTTAATTTTAATTTTAATTTTAATTTTAATTTTAATTTTAATTTTAATTTTAATTTTAATTTTAATTTTAATTTTAATTTTAATTTTAATTTTAATTTTAATTTTAATTTTAATTTTAATTTTAATTTTAATTTTAATTTTAATTTTAATTTTAATTTTAATTTTAATTTTAATTTTAATTTTAATTTTAATTTTAATTTTAATTTTAATTTTAATTTTAATTTTAATTTTAATTTTAATTTTAATTTTAATTTTAATTTTAATTTTAATTTTAATTTTAATTTTAATTTTAATTTTAATTTTAATTTTAATTTTAATTTTAATTTTAATTTTAATTTTAATTTTAATTTTAATTTTAATTTTAATTTTAATTTTAATTTTAATTTTAATTTTAATTTTAATTTTAATTTTAATTTTAATTTTAATTTTAATTTTAATTTTAATTTTAATTTTAATTTTAATTTTAATTTTAATTTTAATTTTAATTTTAATTTTAATTTTAATTTTAATTTTAATTTTAATTTTAATTTTAATTTTAATTTTAATTTTAATTTTAATTTTAATTTTAATTTTAATTTTAATTTTAATTTTAATTTTAATTTTAATTTTAATTTTAATTTTAATTTTAATTTTAATTTTAATTTTAATTTTAATTTTAATTTTAATTTTAATTTTAATTTTAATTTTAATTTTAATTTTAATTTTAATTTTAATTTTAATTTTAATTTTAATTTTAATTTTAATTTTAATTTTAATTTTAATTTTAATTTTAATTTTAATTTTAATTTTAATTTTAATTTTAATTTTAATTTTAATTTTAATTTTAATTTTAATTTTAATTTTAATTTTAATTTTAATTTTAATTTTAATTTTAATTTTAATTTTAATTTTAATTTTAATTTTAATTTTAATTTTAATTTTAATTTTAATTTTAATTTTAATTTTAATTTTAATTTTAATTTTAATTTTAATTTTAATTTTAATTTTAATTTTAATTTTAATTTTAATTTTAATTTTAATTTTAATTTTAATTTTAATTTTAATTTTAATTTTAATTTTAATTTTAATTTTAATTTTAATTTTAATTTTAATTTTAATTTTAATTTTAATTTTAATTTTAATTTTAATTTTAATTTTAATTTTAATTTTAATTTTAATTTTAATTTTAATTTTAATTTTAATTTTAATTTTAATTTTAATTTTAATTTTAATTTTAATTTTAATTTTAATTTTAATTTTAATTTTAATTTTAATTTTAATTTTAATTTTAATTTTAATTTTAATTTTAATTTTAATTTTAATTTTAATTTTAATTTTAATTTTAATTTTAATTTTAATTTTAATTTTAATTTTAATTTTAATTTTAATTTTAATTTTAATTTTAATTTTAATTTTAATTTTAATTTTAATTTTAATTTTAATTTTAATTTTAATTTTAATTTTAATTTTAATTTTAATTTTAATTTTAATTTTAATTTTAATTTTAATTTTAATTTTAATTTTAATTTTAATTTTAATTTTAATTTTAATTTTAATTTTAATTTTAATTTTAATTTTAATTTTAATTTTAATTTTAATTTTAATTTTAATTTTAATTTTAATTTTAATTTTAATTTTAATTTTAATTTTAATTTTAATTTTAATTTTAATTTTAATTTTAATTTTAATTTTAATTTTAATTTTAATTTTAATTTTAATTTTAATTTTAATTTTAATTTTAATTTTAATTTTAATTTTAATTTTAATTTTAATTTTAATTTTAATTTTAATTTTAATTTTAATTTTAATTTTAATTTTAATTTTAATTTTAATTTTAATTTTAATTTTAATTTTAATTTTAATTTTAATTTTAATTTTAATTTTAATTTTAATTTTAATTTTAATTTTAATTTTAATTTTAATTTTAATTTTAATTTTAATTTTAATTTTAATTTTAATTTTAATTTTAATTTTAATTTTAATTTTAATTTTAATTTTAATTTTAATTTTAATTTTAATTTTAATTTTAATTTTAATTTTAATTTTAATTTTAATTTTAATTTTAATTTTAATTTTAATTTTAATTTTAATTTTAATTTTAATTTTAATTTTAATTTTAATTTTAATTTTAATTTTAATTTTAATTTTAATTTTAATTTTAATTTTAATTTTAATTTTAATTTTAATTTTAATTTTAATTTTAATTTTAATTTTAATTTTAATTTTAATTTTAATTTTAATTTTAATTTTAATTTTAATTTTAATTTTAATTTTAATTTTAATTTTAATTTTAATTTTAATTTTAATTTTAATTTTAATTTTAATTTTAATTTTAATTTTAATTTTAATTTTAATTTTAATTTTAATTTTAATTTTAATTTTAATTTTAATTTTAATTTTAATTTTAATTTTAATTTTAATTTTAATTTTAATTTTAATTTTAATTTTAATTTTAATTTTAATTTTAATTTTAATTTTAATTTTAATTTTAATTTTAATTTTAATTTTAATTTTAATTTTAATTTTAATTTTAATTTTAATTTTAATTTTAATTTTAATTTTAATTTTAATTTTAATTTTAATTTTAATTTTAATTTTAATTTTAATTTTAATTTTAATTTTAATTTTAATTTTAATTTTAATTTTAATTTTAATTTTAATTTTAATTTTAATTTTAATTTTAATTTTAATTTTAATTTTAATTTTAATTTTAATTTTAATTTTAATTTTAATTTTAATTTTAATTTTAATTTTAATTTTAATTTTAATTTTAATTTTAATTTTAATTTTAATTTTAATTTTAATTTTAATTTTAATTTTAATTTTAATTTTAATTTTAATTTTAATTTTAATTTTAATTTTAATTTTAATTTTAATTTTAATTTTAATTTTAATTTTAATTTTAATTTTAATTTTAATTTTAATTTTAATTTTAATTTTAATTTTAATTTTAATTTTAATTTTAATTTTAATTTTAATTTTAATTTTAATTTTAATTTTAATTTTAATTTTAATTTTAATTTTAATTTTAATTTTAATTTTAATTTTAATTTTAATTTTAATTTTAATTTTAATTTTAATTTTAATTTTAATTTTAATTTTAATTTTAATTTTAATTTTAATTTTAATTTTAATTTTAATTTTAATTTTAATTTTAATTTTAATTTTAATTTTAATTTTAATTTTAATTTTAATTTTAATTTTAATTTTAATTTTAATTTTAATTTTAATTTTAATTTTAATTTTAATTTTAATTTTAATTTTAATTTTAATTTTAATTTTAATTTTAATTTTAATTTTAATTTTAATTTTAATTTTAATTTTAATTTTAATTTTAATTTTAATTTTAATTTTAATT
>CM060274.1:267500-375000 GCA_030684275.1 Acipenser oxyrinchus oxyrinchus | reverse complement strand
ACTCCTAACCCTAACCCTAACCCTAACCCTAACTCCTAACTCCTAACTCCTAACCCTAACCCTAACTCCTAACCCTAACCCTAACTCCTAACTCCTAACCCTAACCCTAACCCTAACCCTAACTCCTAACCCTAACTCCTAACCCTAACCCTAACTCCTAACCCTAACCCTAACTCCTAACCCTAACCCTAACTCCTAACCCTAACCCTAACCCTAACCCTAACCCTAACTCCTAACCCTAACCCTAACTCCTAACTCCTAACTCCTAACTCCTAACCCTAACTCCTAACCCTAACCCTAACCCTAACTCCTAACTCCTAACCCTAACCCTAACCCTAACTCCTAACTCCTAACCCTAACCCTAACTCCTAACCCTAACCCTAACCCTAACTCCTAACCCTAACTCCTAACTCCTAACTCCTAACCCTAACTCCTAACTCCTAACTCCTAACCCTAACCCTAACTCCTAACCCCTAACTCCTAACTCCTAACTCCTAACCCTAACTCCTAACTCCTAACCCTAACCCTAACTCCTAACCCTAACCCTAACCCTAACCCTAACTCCTAACCCTAACTCCTAACCCTAACCCTAACCCTAACCCTAACCCCTAACCCTAACTCCTAACTCCTAACCCTAACCCTAACCCTAACTCCTAACTCCCTAACTCCTAACCCTAACCCCTAACCCTAACTCCTAACTCCTAACCCTAACCCTAACCCTAACCCTAACTCCTAACCCTAACTCCTAACCCTAACCCTAACTCCTAACCCTAACCCTAACCCTAACTCCTAACTCCTAACCCTAACTCCTAACTCCTAACTCCTAACCCTAACCCTAACTCCTAACTCCTAACCCTAACCCTAACTCCTAACTCCTAACTCCTAACCCTAACCCTAACCCTAACTCCTAACTCCTAACTCCTAACTCCTAACCCTAACCCTAACTCCTAACTCCTAACTCCTAACCCTAACCCTAACCCTAACTCCTAACTCCTAACCCTAACCCTAACTCCTAACTCCTAACCCTAACCCTAACTCCTAACCCTAACTCCTAACCCTAACCCTAACTCCTAACCCTAACCCTAACTCCTAACTCCTAACCCTAACCCTAACCCTAACTCCTAACCCTAACCCTAACCCTAACTCCTAACTCCTAACCCTAACCCTAACCCTAACTCCTAACTCCTAACTCCTAACCCTAACTCCTAACCCTAACCCTAACTCCTAACCCTAACTCCTAACCCTAACCCTAACCCTAACTCCCTAACTCCTAACTCCTAACTCCTAACTCCTAACCCTAACCCTAACTCCTAACCCTAACCCTAACTCCTAACTCCTAACCCTAACCCTAACTCCTAACCCTAACCCTAACTCCTAACCCTAACCCTAACTCCTAACCCTAACTCCTAACCCTAACTCCTAACCCTAACCCTAACTCCTAACTCCTAACCCTAACTCCTAACCCTAACTCCTAACTCCTAACCCTAACCCTAACTCCTAACTCCTAACTCCTAACCCTAACTCCTAACCCTAACCCTAACTCCTAACTCCTAACCCTAACTCCTAACTCCTAACCCTAACCCTAACTCCTAACCCTAACCCTAACCCTAACTCCCTAACTCCTAACTCCTAACCCTAACTCCTAACTCCTAACCCTAACTCCTAACTCCTAACCCTAACTCCTAACTCCTAACTCCTAACCCTAACTCCTAACTCCTAACCCTAACCCTAACTCCTAACCCTAACCCTAACTCCTAACCCTAACTCCTAACCCTAACTCCTAACTCCTAACTCCTAACCCTAACTCCTAACCCTAACCCTAACCCTAACTCCTAACTCCTAACTCCTAACTCCTAACTCCTAACCCTAACTCCTAACTCCTAACTCCTAACTCCTAACCCTAACTCCTAACCCTAACTCCTAACTCCTAACCCTAACTCCTAACTCCTAACTCCTAACCCTAACCCTAACTCCTAACCCTAACCCTAACCCTAACTCCTAACCCTAACCCTAACCCTAACCCTAACTCCTAACTCCTAACCCTAACCCTAACCCTAACTCCTAACTCCTAACTCCTAACTCCTAACCCTAACTCCTAACTCCTAACCCTAACCCTAACTCCTAACCCTAACCCTAACCCTAACTCCTAACCCTAACTCCTAACCCTAACTCCTAACCCTAACTCCTAACCCTAACCCTAACCCTAACCCTAACTCCTAACTCCTAACTCCTAACCCTAACCCTAACTCCTAACTCCTAACCCTAACCCTAACCCTAACCCTAACCCTAACCCTAACTCCTAACCCTAACCCTAACTCCTAACCCTAACCCTAACTCCTAACCCTAACCCTAACTCCTAACCCTAACCCTAACCCTAACCCTAACTCCTAACCCTAACTCCTAACCCTAACCCTAACCCTAACCCTAACCCTAACCCTAACCCTAACCCTAACCCTAACCCTAACCCTAACCCTAACCCTAACTCCTAACCCTAACCCTAACCCTAACCCTAACCCTAACCCTAACTCCTAACCCTAACCCTAACCCTAACCCTAACCCTAACTCCTAACCCTAACTCCTAACTCCTAACCCTAACCCTAACTCCTAACCCTAAACCCTAACCCTAACCCTAACCCTAACCCTAACCCTAACCCTAACCCTAACCCTAACCCTAACCATAAACCCTAACCACTAACCCTAACCATAAACCCTAACAGCTAACCCTAACCCTAACCCTAACCATAAACCCTAACCGCTAACCCTAACCCTAACCAGCACTTTTAGAAAATGTCTGTGATCTCGAACTCCCTGTTATGCTGCTTGACTAATTTAAAAAATAAAATAAATAATTAAATAAAAGCATGGTTATTAATTTAGATGCAACAAGAAAAAATACTGTTGTTTTTAATTTATGAACAAAATTGATTCATTATGAAAACTGAGTCATGAGAAAAATTGAAACCATAAGTGTTTATTCAAATTAGGAAACATTTTTGATCTCATATAACATGTAGTGAATTCAGCAATGACTTTATTATTTATACATAGCATTTTCTTGGTTATAGTGTCAATATTATTTTTGATGCATTTTAAGAATGCATCGCAAATGTCTTTGTTTTTGCACAGGGGTATGATTAATCCGAGTCATTACAATGGACAAGACAATTATTTTTATTAAAATCAACAGTTCTACTAAATGGCAGCCTTGGATAAGGAATAGCGAGAGCTTCGTTCTGCTCGTCTTCATAAAGTTCACTGCCTGCTTTGCCCATTGTAACCCGCTGGACGGAGCCGCGCCGAATTAATGAGCTCACAGGGGGCGCGTCTCAGTGTGAAACAGCTGGATTTCATTAAATGTGTTGTTTGTGGAAGAAGGAAGCCAAGCGAGGAGGTGTTTGCTTTGGTTTTGCAGATTACGACGGACAGAGCTCTAAAACCAAGTGAATGCACAACCACTGAAGTTGATTTTAAAAATCAATTCACGAAAATTTAACCCGATTGAAGGATTGTAATGGCTTTATTATTTCTACACAGCACTCTCCTGGTTATGCTTCAATATTATTCTTTGGTGTGTTTCAAGAATGTTTCAGAAATGTATTTATATTTGAACGGAGGTCCAGGTTAATCCGAATCATTTTAAAGGGCTGGTGAGCTGTCCAGATTTAAAAACGAAATGTTGGTTTACTAGAAACAGCAGTTCTGTTAAATGACCACAAGATGGCAGCATGAGGCCATTTTCCAAGCGCGGCGGAGTCTGAAATACTGTCCATGTTTAGGAATGCAGGAGGCGCGGGCGCTGCTGTTTCTCCACTCCGCGTCCCGCTTGTTCTCCTTTTATTTCAGTATTTCTCATTTGATCTCTTCTAAAACTACAATCCATTCAAGGTGTGTCTTTTTATTTCATTATTTTTTTAATGTACTGGTCTCTCGCACATGTTTTATTTAGTAACATTTTGGTAAAATATGACATCAATGAACTTGCTAGGCTTGCATGACACATTCTTTACTGGATTTCCACGCTGTATTTTTACATATAATTCAGAATATATATTTCCATCCTTTCCATTTGTTTTTGTAGGTTTTCACGTCCTTTTAAATGATCTGTTATCTTCTTGTTTGTTTGCTAAGTTAGCATCTCTTGTTGAATTACCTTTAGTGCTTTAGGGCATCATCTTTATTATTTCTGAATTGTGAAGAACGCGCAGGTCTTTCCAAATGTGTTTTTCTCTCTCTCTCTCTCTCTCTCTCTCTCTCTCTCTCTCTCTCTCTCTCTCTCGTTGCCAGCTGCACTATTCACAAGTCAGTGGATGTATTCAGATCTTCATGATTTCCATTACATGAGAGTAGAAACTTCATAGAGCTACTGTATAATAGGGTTGGGTTTGATAATCCCTCCTCTCTTCAGTGACATGTAACCCTGCGTGCGTGCAGCCTCTGACAAGGGAAGTGAATCTCTTATACCAGGTTAGACTACAAGGCAGTCACAAGCAGACAGGTGGTGCAGTGGGCTAGTTCACTAGCATGCTGTGCTGTTCACCTTGGCGGTCTGGGTTCAAATCTAGGTGAGTTCCTTTATTTTCAAAGACTTGGTTAATTTCTTATATAAGGCAATGAAAAAGCAGACTCCTCCATGGAAGTGAGATAGACTGGGTTCAAATCCAGACGAATTCTTTGCTTGTTTCAAATCATTTGTAATTGACTTTATGTATAGTGTGAACCAACACTGTCCTGTGGGAGCTGGTGGTGCAGTAGGCAATGCCGATGGCCTCATCTCCCTGAAGACAGTGGTTCGAATCCCATTCCTGGAGGTGGGTTCCTATAATTGTAAATCTGGGTGTTGGTTGTAAGTAATGATGCACGTTGTAACTAACGATGGTGGTTGTGTCTCCACAGATGGAGGAGAGCAGTGTGCCATGAAGGGGCTTGGGCTCCTAGCTGCGGGGGTGGGAGGGCAGTGGAAGATAAGGGCATTAGTACCAGAGAGGAGTGGGAGGTGTAGAGAGCTGGTGGGATATGTCCTTCCTTTTGGCCAGGCATTTCAGATCTGACCTACAAACAGACTCCCGATAGAGATAGGCGTGTCTTTAGCGACATATTGCCCATTTGTCAGCTCTGTAAAACAGTCGCGCGACAGTTCAATTTCAGGGTTTAGTCAAAAACAAATCACACCAGCGCCATTGTGTCGAAGCGTGATAGAGTCAAGGTATTTGCAGCGTGTGTGGCCCTTTAAAGGCTGTGGGACTGGCAGACACGCTGTCCAATCAGAAAGCAAACCTACAGGGTTGCATTGAAACCCGCAGCCAATGTGAATCCTCGACGGGCGGGTTTAAACCACGTGGTTCCGCATTGTTTGTGGAGAAGAAGCTGACAGAGCTGCAGCTGTGAGTGACGTTTCCGTTTAGAGTGGAGGTGATCGCTGGCGTTTGATACAGGCAGGACTTGTGAACTGTACCCAGAGGCGGAGGGCATTCCGGTCTGAAGCACGGTAAAGTGTACTTTGTGTTTTCAGTATTTACACAGCTAGCCCCGCGGTCATTTATCCAAACCTGACCGAAGCGTTGCGAGAGGCTCCGCGCTGTTGAGTCAAATGTTCATGTAGTTCCGAAACCGAGACTGCTCTGAAGAGGCTGAGATCCATTCCAGCGAACACTGCATTGCACTGATAATGTATAACGATGCATCTTTGTAATGTCTGTGTGCCAGCAGAGCAATATTATTTTGATCATGTCTTTTTAAATATCTGTATGCTAGCGGTGCAATATTATTTTGATCATGTCTTTTTTATGTATTATTATGCTAGTTGTACGATATTATTTTGATCATGTCTTTTTTATATATTATTATGCTAGTTGTACGATATTATTTTGATAATGTCTTTTTTTACTGATTAAACCTGTGTGCTTGTGTGTACAATGCAGACTCAAAGATGGAATCTGTCCCCATTAAAGAGGAAAACACTGAACTGGACGCTGTCCACATTAAAGAGGAAGACACTGAACTGGACACTGTCCCCATTAAAGAGGAAGACACTGAACTGGACGCTGTCCACATTAAAGAGGAAGCCACTGAACTGGACGCTGTCTCCATTAAAGAGGAAGCCACTGAACTGGACGCTGTCCACATTAAAGAGGAAGCAAGCCGCATTGCCGAGAACGTCAGTGACCTGGGACGCATCCACGTCATCGAGGACAGTCCCACGCTGGAATGGGGGCACATTAAAGAGGAGCGTGCCAGTCCCTCAAACACTCACAATGCAGCTGATTTGGGGCTCAGTGTGGAAAAGCCTCACATCCCTGGACCGGAGCAGGTGCACATGCAGGGAGGCGGGTTCGAGAGCGCTCACCCTAACCAGGGCTTCGAAAGACACATGACTTCCACTGGGAGCAGATCAGGTAAGCGGACGTGGAAGTGTCCTGCAGGTCTTTACTCTGTGTCCCACGAGCGATTGCTAATGGGGCTGCTTTGTCAAGCAGTCAGGTGTTGATGATTAGTTAAGATGCCATCACTGCTCTTTCTAATCCCATTGTTACATTCTCAGGACTTTCTCTGAACTCCTCAAGACACCCCAGCTCTCTTCTCACTGTTTCAGTGTCTAGATGCCGTTATTGGCTGTGCAGTTGGTCCATTCCTGTGCTGTATGATGCTCTGTGAAGGTCCGTTTGACAAGCTGCCCAGCCAGATAGACACGCCCCCTAGCTCAGATGGACACGTCCCCTAGCTCAGATAGACACAACTAAAGATTTCCGACTGTTCATTTAAGCAGCAAACTTAAGGATCAAATCCCTTGAATGATTTTGTAAGTTGTAAGTTACCCTGGATAAGGGCATCTGCTGAGAAATAAATAATAATAATAATAATAATAATAATAATAATAATAATAATAATAATAATAATAATAATGATTTTGCAGTGGAGTTGCATTCCGAGTATTGGCCAGTGACAATGAACTGTTTTGTTGAACCTCTGCTGTTGTGACAGATGTGATGCAACAATAATGACATTTTCAGTTATGGCTAAATATTCTCCTGGTAATCACAAGGAGAGCTTTACAAACACCATTGTTTTACAAACACAAAATGTTTCTCTCTCTCTCCCTCCCCTCTCCTCTCTCTCTCCCCCTCTCTCCCTCTCCCTCTCTCTCTCCCTCCTTCCCCTCTCTCTCTCCCTCCCTCTCTCTCCCTCCCTCTCCTCCCTCTCCTCCCTCTCTCTCCTCCCTCTCTCCCTCCCTCTCCTCTCCCCCCTCTCCTCTCTCTCTCAGTGGATCAGGCTCATGATGAGGAGCCCCCTCCTTCCTGTCGGATCTCCAGCACCGGGGCTCAGTACCTTCAGAGGCACGGAAAGAAGGAAGAGCATCAGTGCACCGAGTGTGGAAAGAGTTTCAGCCAGACAGAGAGCCCCAAACCACACAGAGCGGACACAGGGGACCCCCCTTACCACTGCCCTGAGTGTGGAGACAGCTTCATCCAGCTGGGAAACCTCCGATCACACCAGCGCATCCACATGGTGGAGGTGCAGCTCCGCTGCCCAGCCTGCAGGAAGACTGCCCGGGATTCAGGACACCTGGGGATCCAGCAGCAGCCCGCGCCGCGGGAGACTCCGTACAGCTGTCCGGAGTGCGGGGAGAGCTTCAGTGCAGCCGGGGCCCTCAAACTGCACCGCCGCATTCACACCGGAGAGAAGCTGTGTCTGTGCAGCCTGTGTGGGAAGAGCTTCAGCCGCCAGCAGCACCTGCGCAACCACCAGCGCATTCACACTGGGGAGACCCCGTACCGCTGCACTGCCTGTGGGAAGAGCTTCAACCAGTCCGGCGCTCTGAGGAGGCACCAGCGCATTCACACGGGGGAGACACCCTATCACTGCATGGAGTGTGGCAGGAGCTTCATTCACGGAGGAGCCCTGAACATGCACCAGCGCCGAGCCCATGCTGGCAAGACCCCCTATCACTGCCCTGAGTGTGGAGAGGGCTTCAGCTACTCCTACCAGCTCAACGGGCACGCCTGCACTGTGGGGCATGGATAGCCTCAGCCCAGCAACGTGCACAGCGGCGGCTCTCAAGTGAACACTGCTGTCTGAGTGTCAGATCTCTCCTTTCCATGCATTGGGGGGACACAGAATCCTTCCTAGTGTTTACAGTGGTTCACTTCAAACATGTGGCCAGGGTGTGCAAACAGATCTCCATGGTTTAGAAAGCCAGCACAAGGAAGCACAGATGAACCCTCTTATATCAGGATTGCTGTGCCGGGATCATTCGGTGTTCGTTACATTTAAACACATGCATATCGTTTACTGCAGGACTGTGTCATTAACTGGAGCGAAACAGATTGTGTCATTATCAAAACAAGCCATGAAAACAAGCCATGAAAACAAGCCACAAACCAACCCAGTGGAGACCCTGCAGGATCCCAGGCTTGCAGGCCATGGTGGAGGATTGAGTGAACCCTGTCTCTCACTTTGCACCCTCGTAGCTCATGTGACAGCTGTGTAATGTCTTACTGTGTGTCTTCTTACAGCCAGGAGTTTCTAGAGGCTTCTTTTGTGTTAGGGAAGTATCTTAGCGTTGCACTGTGTCTATTTACTAACCTGCCTTTTATTTAAAGCATAACAAACGTCAACATTTCTGTTTGCATTTTTATTGATTGTTACAAATACAAGAGTGGAGCAAAGCCCCAAAAATCATTGGGAATTGTGCGACTTGAAGGTGATTCAGTTGCTAAAGTTTCTTCTTCTTCTTATAAGCCTGGTCTGCTGTTGGGATGACATTCTTCATTCATACTGCAACTGGAAACATAAAAACAGATCCGTGAGCATTTTCCATTGTCATTTTCCATTGTCATTTTCCACAGCGATGCAGATACAATGTCGGGGCGGGCATCAGCACAGCAGCACTGCGGTCCATGGCAGTGGCTGTTCTCAACCACGGGATGGCTCTCAAAGGCAATGCCTCGTCTGCCCTAGAAATATTAGTAGAGGGCACAGCAACTCTTTGTATAGCTTGGCCTCTTTTGTAGATTTCACATCTTTACATGGCAGACCCCTGTATTCTAACTGGGCTGTTTTTGTACATGAAAACTACAGATATCATGAGGGACTAATTCTAACACCCTAGTGACCACAGAGATAACACAAAAAAAACAGGCAGCATTATCACAAATGGATGAGTGCTGCAGTATTGCATTCCCTAGTTCATCTCAGTCTGTACAAGTTGATTGAAAATCCGTTGTTTCAGGAGCCTTTCTGTGACTCCTTCACACTTTGTATTGGAGATCTATCTAATAAAATCATGTTTGCATTATTATAACACATGTTAGGACAACATTATTATGAAAATACATTTGCATGTTTTGTAGGTTTTCCAAGTGATTCTGAAGAGTTCTGCTTGTGTTATGAATGCTAACTATATGTCCAACTCCAGTAAAGCATTTCTGAAAAAGGTACACGCACAAAGACGAACCCAGAACACACGAAATCCACACAGAGCTTCATTACACAAGTAGTTCTGCAGCGCCCCATTCAAACACAGCATTCACCTCATTCACAAACACACCAAATCCACACAGAGCTTCTGTACACAAGTAGTTCTGCAGCACCTCATTCAAACACAGCATTCACCTCAATCACAAACACACCAAATCCACACAGAGCTTCTGTACACAAGTAGTTCTGCAGCACCCCATTCAAACACAGCATTCACCTCAATCACAAACACACCAAATCCACACAGAGCTTCTTTACGTACCAAACTTGTACTTGGCTGAGAATCCCGTCCCCACATCTGAGCCGTCGCTGTGGAACTGAACCACGGCAGCGTTTCCACTGGAGGTGAAGGAGGGAATGGGTTCAGAGCCACAGTGGGTTTGCTGTACAGGGGAGGTAGTCATGGGTCCATCTCGGAGGGTGAGATAGTCGTAGGAACAATCCTCAGAATACTCCACATCAAAGGAACTGATGGTAAGCGAGACCTGAAATGAAACACAAAAAAGGATCTGCAGTCCAGCTAAACATCGGCATGCTCCCACATGTTTGAGTCACATTGAAAACAATGAAATCGACGTCATAAAAGATACATCATTTAATGGACAGGAGAAGCAAAAGAACATGTTAAATAAAGCACTTACTGGATTTACTGCAGCCATAAAGCTTATTGATCTTTTGAATATCTCTCAGAGACATTGCTATTCTCTGTCCAATTTCTACCATTTCATCTGGAATGGGTACAATAGTGAACTTTCCGGTTGTATTTGAGAAAGCATCTCTGTGTAGAGTGAAAATAGCAGTGTTTTATTCAGATCAATACTGAAAAAGAGAAAAGATCTCCTCACATTGTGTGGTAGGTAATTGAGACAGGCTGAAAACCTGGACTTTCTGTTTCTTTTCTTCTTCTTACCTTCCATAGTGCATGATGGAGGTATAGTCGTAAGGCATGCCCAAGGTATTAATGTCCTGCTTGTAAAAGTTGTGAACTTGGTCTGTAAAGGGAAGGAGATGCTGGTTAAGATGGTAATGCTGCTTCACCAGAATCTGGTTTTGTGTTTTACTTCAAGACACCTATTGAAAAGCATTAGTGAGAGGTCGCCAGTTATTCCAGTTATTCTGTAGTTCTCTGTTTAAATTTAATGCAGGTCTGTGCTTCGAAGTCTGGGAATGCACTGGAGCTTATGCCCTTCTCTTCAGCATCTGTAAAAAAGGATAAACCAATTGAAACGCATTGATATTTTAATATATCAAAGCTTAACATCTCCCAGACCAGAGGGACCAATGACACTACCTGCAGCACCTCCATCCATTACACTGACAACTTTAAACACAACGCCCTTTAGAAAGGACAACTAAATTCCTGTGCACAGAGAAATACAGAGCATTCTTTTACAAACAAGAAACGTTTCAAAGATCAATCCAAGTCTCTTCAATGTCCTTGTTTAATTAAATATGGTCTCCCTGGTACTATGAAACATAGTGAATGTTAATATAAAGCATTCTTCCAAACGTTTCGTGTACATACTGTATTCACTGGAGATAGTATAAGGCACATAAACAAATCCATCAGAGGCCTTCTCAAATAGAATATGCCAGCCTTAACTTCTATTCAATAAGCAGACCCAATATTTGAACAGGCAGTAAATGTCTCTTCTAAATGTTCAGAGGCTTTCTTACCTTTATTGGCTTCTAAGATGATGCTGAAGACATCCTTATTTTCAGGGATCCCTAGGCTACGTCTTTCTCTTTGACCTACAGAAGCAAAGCACCCCTGTGTGAAATCCTGTGTGCAGGGGCAGTGTGTGGAACTAATACTGGAAGCGAATGCAATCCAGCCCCCCTGTGACATACTGCTGACACACTGACCATCACTCATGCACTATACAGTGAAAGCATTTCCTCCAGCATGTCATCTGGGTTACAAACACACACATTCCATCACTAGCAACTAAAATACAAGAAACAAGCAAGTTAACAGCATCAAAAAAAGGCCTATAAAAAAGGCCAACAAGATGCTCGGATATATTGTGAGAAGTGTTGAATTTAAATCAAGGGAAGTAATGTTAAAACTCTACAATGCATTAGTAAGACCTCACCTAGAATATTGTGTTCAGTTCTGGTCACCTCGTTACAAAAAGGATATTGCTGCTCTAGAAAGAGTGCAAAGAAGAGCAACCAGAATTATCCCGGTTTAAAAGGCATGTCGTGATGCAGACAGGCTAAAAGAATTGAATCTATTCAGTCTTGAACAAAGAAGACTACGCTGCGATCTGATTCAAACATTCAAAATCCTAAAAGGTATAGACAATGTCAACCCAGGGACTTCTTTGACCTGAAAAGAAACAAGGACCAGGGGTCACAAATGGAGATTATATAAAGGGACATTCAGAACAGAAAATAAGAGGCACTTTTTTACACAAAGAATTGTGAGGGTCTGGAACCAACTCCCCAGTAATGTTGTTGAAGCTGACACCCTGGGATCCTTCAAGAAGCTGCTTGATGAGATTCTGGGATCAATAAGCTACTAACAACCAAACGAGCAAGATGGGCTGAATGGCCTCCTCTCGTTTGTAAACTTTCTTATGTTCTTATGTTCTTAACCGTCCCCAGCCTGTACACTGAAGAGTTAGACTGCGCAGTCTGTTTCATTTTACCTTCATCCATGACTGTAAAGCAGTCCATGTGGATTCATTTGGAAATATTACACGATGACAATGAGAGGGCTCCCTCCTGGCTTTCCAGTGTTTTCCAGCTGGAAGTGTGGAGACCCTTTTGTAAAGGTTTACCCCAGTAATTGAGAATTTTTGCAGTTTTCCCATGCTCTTCCCATGGTTATACTTTGCATTTATCCTGGTTTGCCATGTTTATTAATAAGTCCCTCTCACTGGTAGATTCAGTGTGTGATTCAGGCTTGTGGATGTCCTGGGTGTATTGTTGGAACAGTGAGTGTACAAACAGGGCAGAATCTGAACAATAGATACATTAAATACCAACGCCTCCAGATCATTCATACAAACAAAGGTGTGGATGAGATGAGGCTGAATCTAGGGTTACAAAGACTAGGGAAAAAAAACAGTCAATAATTTTCTTTGGAGTTTGAGAAGACTCCTAAAATAAGCATGTGGGCGGGTTAGTTCCAGGCTTCTAAGGAACGTGTTTGGGATTGTGTTTGGGACTGACATGTCACACTGCACTGCTACATGTTCCATGCATGTGTGTTTCATGTGCATTCAGCTGCAATCTGGCAGCACTGTTGTAGATGGGAAGCAGCTCTGTCAGATCTGTCTGTGCAGTGCTCTCGTATACTGAGTCAGTCTATTAAAGGTAATATCGCTGGCCTGTCCAAGCGAGAGATGCTGCCTGCCTGTATAGAAGAAGTCCCAGTTTAACTCTGCATGTTCAATATGGTATTATTCAAAATATAGCACTGAGTCAAGCCAAGAACCAAGGTATTGACATCATGGTACAGTTTCAAGTCATTTGGTATCAGAGCTAGGTTACTTTTCACATTGTGCAGTTTAGGTGCAGATCCAGACAGCTTGGGGTCAGTTTTAGTAGTGTTTAAAACTTCTCCATTGCAGAGTATATCACTGAGTGCACTGGCAATGACAGGGCTGTGTATGGGTTGTTTATACAGTGGGTGTATTTAAACAAAGCACAGTAGATACTCTGGATGACTTTAGATGGTTAATGTCCACAAAGGTGTGGGTATGTAGGCTTACAAAGATTCTAGAACAATGAACAGTCAATCCTCGAATCTTCAAATCACTCGTCCCCTTTATGGTGTATATCACACAACACATATTCAATGTAAACACAATGAAATGCGTTTCGTATTAAAATGTTATAGCTGCTGGTATTTGCATGTCCAGATTAAACTGAGGAGGCCGTTCTGTCCAGCAGTGCTTGTCCGGTTCCTAGGAGCTCATTGTAATAGTGACTGTTTCCATTGACTGATCAATGACAGTGTGCTAACAGGAGTTGGTCCGTCCCAGAGCAAATACAGCAGCATCTTCTGCGCTGAATAGAAAGCAGGGACTGGTTTGCTATTAGACTAAATAAAGACGATTTGACAAGCGCTGGCACTCAAAATGAACAAAACCCTGAAGCTGCTGTAGCTGGTAAATCAACTCCACTAGAAACACACAGGAAGACAACAAACTCAGCAAAGATACTGCAAAACCCCGTCCACCATCCACATGCAAGACAGTGACGAACATGTCTTAATGCTGAACAGCATTACACAAGAACATAAGAAAGGTTACAAACGAACATGCCTTAATGTTGAACAGCATTACACAAGAACGTAAGAAAGGTTAGAAACGCCAGGAGGCCATTCGGCCCATCTTGCTCGTTTGGTTGTTAGTAGCTTATTGATCCCAGAATCTCATCAAGCAGCTTCTTGAAGTATCCCAGGGTGTCAGCTTCAACAACATTACTGGGGAGTTGGTTCCAGACCCTCACAATTCAATGTGTAAAAAAGTGCCTCCTATTTTCTGTTCTGAATGCCCTTATATCTAATCTCCATTTGTGAACCCTGGTCCTTGTTTCTTTTTTCAGGTCAAAAATGTCCCCTGGGTCGACATTGTCTATACCTTTTAGGATTTTGAATGCTTGAATCAGATCACTGCGTAATGTTCTTTGTTCAAGACTGAATAGATTCAATTATTTTAGCCTGTCTGTATACGACATGCCTTTTAAACCCGGGATAATTCTGATCGCTCTTCTTTGCACTCTTTCTAGATATATCCTTTTTGTAGCGAGGTGACCAGAACTGAACACAATATTCTAGCTGAGGTGTTACTAATGCATTGTAAAGTTTTAACATTACTTCCCTTGATTTAAATTCAACCCGTTTTACTATATATCTGAGCATTTTGTTGGCTTTGTGTGTGTGGTTCAATTAATGACAAAGCCACTGTCTTCACTGTGGTGTCGTTTTCTGCCAAAAAAGTGACTGCTGAACTCAAACTGAAATCAAGCTTGTTTCCTAGGATTGCACATCTGTAAAATGAACAATATATCTCTGTACTGTACTGTGCGCACACTGACATACTGAAGTACAGCTATGGCCAAAGGTTTTACACCACCTACAATTTTAGTATCGAGACATTATTTAATACAAATAAACTATATGAACATAATTATATAACAAAAAATCTACCGATAGCCATAATAGTAATAAAGTATTTCTTGTTAGGTTTCAAAATGTCAGTTTTTCACAAGGTCTATGGAAAACTACAAAGCGGTCTATAATTCAGTATGTTAACGTATTCAGCAGGTTTCATTCGACTTTATGAAGCACAGTGAGTTCATTCTATCGGTGATGCAACACTTGTGGTCAGAGCTGAATGTTCTCAGCTTTTACACAAGATTAAGGACTTTAAAACCCAATGCAAACTTCATCTTATCTGGAATCACGTGTGGATCCAGTAATGGAATGGCTTTAAGCTCCCTTGAGGGACACACCTTTGGCTGGGTGTATATAAGCCCATGCGCAGGTGTGCTGAAGCATCAAGCGAAGAGGAAAGACGAATCTCCTGAGCTTCTCAGAACATTGCAGCAGCAGATGAAGATGGATCACAAACTGGTGCTCGCCACTTTAGCACTGCTGCTCAGTGTCTCACACGGCAAGCCTCTGAAGGTAACAATGCCACACAGCTGCAGCGCTTCTCATTTCAAATGCATTTTCACTGGGCTCTTAAACATTTCAATAACGGCTCCATGTTTTTCTTTCCTTTCTTCTATTGTTGCAGGGGGACCACAGTGGAAAAGGCAAGTTCCTAGATTTTGTTTTTATATGTGTATGTCTCATGCGACAGAAAAAAAAGAGTATCTGTTGAATTTTACATTGCAGTGAGTTCATCTTTGTAATTCAGGATGCACGACACACTGGACCAGATTAATAAACCTTTAGTCTGGTGTGTAATTTACTTGAAAGGAGAAAAACTCAAAACTGCACCCAAATAGCGAAGCAGCTGAATGTGGAGTCTCTTCAGCAGGGCCAGTGTGCTTGTGTGTGTGTTTGTAACCCAGATGACATGCTGGAGGAAATGCTTTCACTGTATACTGCATGAGTGATGGTCAGTGTGTCAGCAGTGTGTCACAGGTGGGGCTGGATTGCATTCGCTTCCAGTATTAGTTCCACACACTGCCCCTGCACACAGGATTTCACACAGGGGTGCTTTGCTTCTGTAGGTCAAAGAGAAAGACGTAGCCCAGGGATCCCTGAAGATAAGGATGTCTTCAGCATCATCTTAGAAGCCAATAAAGGTAAGAAAGCCTCTGAACATTTAGAAGAGACGTTTACTGCCTGTTCAAATATTGGGTCTGCTTATTGAATAGAAGTTAAGGCTGGCATATTCTATTTGAGATCGGTGTCTTCATTTCTACAATCTATGCACTCTTAACAGAAGCACTTTGAGATTAGTTTGATAGGGTCTTACCTGTGTCTGTAAACTGCCCATTACCACTAACATAATGATCATTCAAATATATTGATGTGTTTTGTTTCTTTCATCCTAGAGAAGTACATAAAAATGCATATTGTGGCTAAAACGAGTTCCCCTTTAAGATGTTTCTCTGCTCAATTTTCAAACAGGAATCAAAGAGCATCTGATGGAGGGAGACATTGTCGTGTCAAACTCCAGGAACGCCATGAACTGCCCGGACAACTCATGCTTTTGGCCGAAGGCCTCTGATGGATTTGTTTATGTGCCTTATACTATCTCCAGTGAATACAGTATGTACACGAAACGTTTGGAAGAATGCTTTATATTAACATTCACTATGTTTTATAGTACCAGGGAGACCATATTTAATTAAACAAGGACATTGAAGAGACTTGGATTGAAGCGTTTCTTGTTTGTAAAAGCGTGCTCTGAATTTCTCTGTGTGCAGGAATCTAGTTGTCCTTTCTAAAGGGTGTTGTGTTTAAAGTTGTCAGTGTAATGGATGGAGGTGCTGCAGCTAGTGTCATTGGTCCCTCTGGTCTGGGAGATGTTAAGCTTTGATATATTAAAATATCAATGCGTTTCAATTGGTTTATCCTTTTTTACAGATGCTGAAGAGAAGGCCATAATCTCCAGTGCATTCCCAGACTTCGAAGCACAGACCTGCATTAAATTTAAACAGAGAACTGCAGAAAAAGACTACATAAATATCAGTCCTCAGAACGGGTAAATAACCACTCTGCTGTGTCTCTGACGAATCCACCATTTGAGTGGCTTTCAAGGTTAAAGGTGTAAAGCAAGCGTGTCTCAAAACTTCACAAATATGCAGTGACTTTTACAGATGAAAAGAACAAGATTTCTAAACAGGAATCTCTTTCCACCCATAGCTGCTGGTCCAATATTGGAAAGTATAAAGGCGTTCAGCAAGTGTCCCTGTCAAAGGGAGGCTGTGTTTACAAAGCCACGGTTCAACATGAGCTCATCCATGCACTCGGCTTCTTTCACGAGCAGAGCAGACCTGACCGAGACAGCTATGTCAGAATCAACTGGCAGTACATCCCACAAGGTAAGGAAACTACAAGGAGTCCTTTCCAGGAGCGCTCACACAATCACAATGAAGAGCACTGGAGAGAGAGCTGAGGGGAGGCTGGAAAGCAGCAACACAAATATTTCATTTACCACAGCTTTGTATCCCAATAGCTTTTCATTATCTAAATACAGCGTGACTCAACTGTTAGTCAGAGCTCAAGAAAGGTAGGAGTCTGTGCTAACTGGGCAGCCCTTATTGCAGGGATCATGAGCAAGGAAGGACCCCCGACACTCACTGGAGCCTCTAATGGCATATTGAAAACAAGTGTGTGCAGTTCAGCCAGGGTTTATAATGGGATTTCAGAATGCATTATCATTTCAATGAATAACTGGCGACCTCTCACTAATGCTTTTACAATAGGTGTCTGGAAGTAAAACACAGAACCAGATTCTGGTGTAGCAGCATTACCTTCTTAACCAGCATCTCCTTCCCTTTACAGACCAAGTTCACAACTTTTACAAGCAGGACATTAATACCTTGGGCATGCCTTACGACTATACCTCCATCATGCACTATGGAAGGTAAGAAGAAGAAAAGAAACAGAAAGTCCAGGTTTTCAGTCTCAATTACCTACCACACAATGTGAGGAGATCTTTTCTCTTTTTCAGTATTGATCTGAATAAAACACTGTTATTTTCACTCTACACAGAGATGCTTTCTCAAATACAACCGGAAAGTTCACTATTGTACCCATTCCAGATGAAACGGTAGAAATCGGACAGAGAATAGCAATGTCTCCAAGAGATATTCAAAAGATCAATAAGCTTTATGGCTGCAGTAAATCCAGTAAGTGCTTTATTTAACATGTTCTTTTGCTTCTCCTGTCCCAAGTTAAAAAGGGTTTCCAGCATTTCACACATACACTGCAACTCTCATTCTCTAGTGCAATGCGGAGGCATACTGACTGCTGTGAGTGGAACACTGACATCTCCCAATTATCCACTGGAATATCCCATTAATATAGACTGCATATGGAGCATCAACGCCCCTAAAGGGTACAAGGTAAGAAACACACAAGAACAAACCAGCAGCATCTCTGTTTGAATGATCGAGGCGCCTCGCTACCTTCATTACTCACCTGAGCCGCTTGGAGAAACGTCTGCAGAGGTCCTTGAAGGACAAAAACAATTGCATTAACACTGAGGGCAGACAAATCCATATCTTGATGTTAAATGATGTATCTTTTTTAACTTCCATTTCATTGTCTTCAATGTGACTCAAACATGTGGGAGCATGCCGATGTTTAGCTGGACTGCAGATCCTTTTTTGTGTTTCATTTCAGGTCTCGCTTACCATCAGTTCCTTTGATGTGGAGTATTCTGAGGATTGTTCCTATGACTATCTCACCCTCCGAGATGGACCCATGACTACCTCCCCTGTACAGCAAACCCACTGTGGCTCTGAACCCATTCCCTCCTTCACCTCCAGTGGAAACGCTGCCGTGGTTCAGTTCCACAGCGACGGCTCAGATGTGGGGACAGGATTCTCAGCCAAGTACAAGTTTGGTACGTAAAGAAGCTGTGTGGATTTGGTGTGTTTGTGATTGAGGTGAATGCTGTGTTTGAATGAGGTGCTGCAGAACTACTTGTGTACAGAAGCTCTGTGTGGATTTGGTGTTTGTGATTGAGGTGAATGCTGTGTTTGAATGGGGCGCTGCAGAACTACTTGTGTACAGAAGCTCTGTGTGGATTTGGTGTGTTTGTGATTGAGGTGAATGCTGTGTTTGAATGGGGCGCTGCAGATCTACTTGCACAACATGACATCAGTTTATTGAACGATGCAGAGTTAGAGCTTGCACTGCAATGGAAGTGTAATGCAATCATGTCCAGTATGAGATTAGCAAGTGAAGGTGGTTTAAGAAGAGGCAGCGTGTTGGAACATTTCAAGCATCCTTCAGCTCCTGTTAAAACTCAGTGCTGTGCAGAATAATATAAATATTGAAGCCCAGTGGTTTCTAACAAGGACTGTCCTTCCGAACAGTGTTCAGCTTACAAAGCCTTCAGCAGCTCAACAGCGTGTTCAAATACACATGCTGTGAAACAGAAGTTTAATGAACTCAACTGATCCTTGAATCTTCCCTTCTTTGCTGTGTAACGATGATAATACAAGGTGCTCACATCTCCGTTTCTATTCTTACAGTTCCAGTATGAACAAAGAACACAACCACAAGAGTTTCCTGGATTTGAACAAACGTGCCGATTACACAAATATGAATGTGTGAAGCAGAAAGTACAGTAAATGAGAAAGTAAAACCTAATAAGAATGAAATGAATATATATATATCTTTTTAAATCTGGTATTGTTTTTGATTAACAGGTATTGTATTTGTAATAATGAATAAAAATGATTGTTTCTTTGACGAGAAATGTGGTGCATTTATTTTTTTCTTAACAAAATCGGTAACAGATGAGTTTTATAAGATGAGATGCTGTGGCAGGTGTTGCCTTTTCCATAGAAACTCCAGAGCGCCCCCAACCTGAACACTTTAGAACAGCTGCAGTCTTCTGAGGACTGGCATGAACACACATCCACTCCTGTGTCCCTGCCATCCAAACAGGACTCCGCAGCTGTGCAGGGCAATGCCACTAATCCCTGCACAGGAGTTCTGAGACAGACCAAGCCAAAGAGCATGGAATGGTTCCCAAGCTGCCATTCACAGAGGCCATTTTAAATGGAGGAGAAAGACAAAAGGGCAAAACATGATACAAGAAGATCATAAAACAGTCACAACACAACACAGCAGCTGAGTCACTATTGTTTTTATTAGTTGTATAAATCCCCCCCCCCCATCTAAGTGTGTTAAAATAAGAACTAAAAGTCAATGTTCCAGTTCTACCACAATATTGATTCCTCTGTGAATAGTGTATTATAAACAGGACAGATGAATGTATGAATGTTTCTGAAGTGGGGGTCATCAGTGCAAACAGAACTTGATTCCTCACACATCTGTAGTGTTGCTGTATACTGTCCAAGCTCAGCTATTTGCTCTTCCTTGCATGACTTTTATGATGCTTTTTAAGGGATCCAGAATGCCTGAATCTCTTGTCACATACAGTACAGGGAAAGGGCTTCTCTCCAGTGTGAATTCTCTTGTGTACTTTCAAGATCTTGGCTTGTCTGAAACTCTTCCCACAATCGGCACATGGATAAAGATTCTCTCCTGTGTGGATCTGGCGATGCGCAGCTAGAGTCCGAGGCTCCTTGAAGCTCTTCCCGCAGACAGCACAGCAATACGGGGCCTCTCCTGTGTGAACCCGCTGGTGTCTCTTGAGGTTCTGCCCCTGGCTGAAGCGCTTCCCGCACACAGTGCAGTGATACGGGGTCTCCCGGGTGTGAGTGCGCTGGTGGATGTCCAGGCTTCTTACGTACTTGAAGCTCTTCCCACACACTGTGCACAGATAGGGGGTCTCTCCTGTGTGAGTGCGCTGGTGTGTGGCGAGTGCAGTGGAGTCACGGAAACCCTTCCCACAGTCAGCACAGAGGAACAGAGCCTCTCCTGTGTGAACTCTCTGGTGTTTTATAAGAGCTCCCGACGCAGCAAAGCTCTTCCCACAGTCACAGCACTGATGAGGATTGTCTCCTGCATGAATCTGCTGGTGGGTAAGAAGCTGTCCGACCTCACTGAAAGTCTTCAAGCAGGAAGTACACTTATAGCGCTCGTTTGTGATGTGAATTTGTTCATGCCTCTTCAGGTCCTCAGACTCTCTGAAAGTCTTCCCACAAATAGTGCACTTATGGGTGGCCTCTCTTCTGTGAATTTTCTGGTGTGCATCCAAAGCTCCTAAATCTTCAAAGCTTTGCTCACAGTCAGTACAGTCATAGGGTCCCGTGTGACTCTTCTGGTGTTTTTTAAAACTCTGGGAGAATTTGAAGCTTTTCCCACATTCTGAACACTTATAAGGGGTCTCTGTGGAGTGAGTGCGCTGGTGGGACTTCAGGTTTCCTAAAGTTTTAAACTTTTTCTCACAAACATCGCAGTGGTAGGGGGTCTCGTTGGTGTGGATTCTCTGGTGTACTATGAGATTTTTAAGAAGCCCAAAGCTCTTCCCACAATCAGTACAGGGATATGGTCTCTCGCCTGTGTGAACTTGCTGGTGTCTTTTCAGGTGCACTGACTGACTGAAACTCTTCCCACAGACAGTACAGTGATACGGAGTCTCTCCTGTGTGTGTGCGCTTGTGCAGAGTAAAAGATTTGGAGTACCTGAAGCTCTTCCCACATTCAGAGCAGTGATACGGTCTCTCTCCGGTATGAAGTACCAGGTGACTTTTCAAGTGTGAGGACTGGGTGAAGCTCTTCCCACAAGCAGTGCACACAAAGGGGTTGCCTCCGGTGTGAATTCTGTTGTGGTTTATAAGGGCTGTGAGGTTTTTGAAATTCTTCCCACAGTCGGTACAGTGGTTTTGTGATTTCTGGGATTCACTCAGACTGTTCTCTCTTGCAGGAGCCCCTGGTCTACACTGCTGTAAAGGTGTGCTGCTGTTAACTTGCCCGCTTCCTAGCTCCTCTTCTGGGTGCGCCGTCTTGAGATGGTTCTGAAAGTGCCGCTTCCCAGTAAAAGAGACCTCACAGTGACAGCATGTGTGCTTCTGATTACGATCCGCTTCAGAAGAGTGAGAGAGAACAAAGAGAAAGGAAGTTACACATCCAGAAACGACTCTCAGAATCCTGCGTTTTGTAAGCAGTAACTAAATAAATGAATGAATGAATGAATGAATGAATGAATGAATTAATTAATTAATTAATTACATAAATGGTGCTGCGAGACACATTATATGATGTTACCATCAGGCAAAATGGTTTTCAAAAGCAAGATGTCCCAGGAGTACAGAACCACCCCAAATGTTACCCATCTCCTACCATGCAGAATAACTGGGAGGGCGGTGTGTTCTTCACACTGCACAGAAATGAGTTTGTGCAGTGAATCATTATAACTAGGAGGGAGGTGTGTGCACAGGGCCAAGTCTATTATCAACATGCAGATTTTGATTGGTGTCTATTGTTAGATTTACAGTATTACACTTGATCCCTGAAATGGAAGTGCTATCATGAGAGAATGATCAGATGAAAGCCACATTATCCCTCCCTGTCTTACCTGCTCATGAATTCTCTATGTTTGTACTTACATGTTCCACTGGTGCTGGAGGAGGAGGGGGCTGTTTTCTCTTTAGGTGTGTTAGTACTGGTTTCTTTAGAGACCTCTGGTTTAATATGGACAATTCCTAGTTGAGACACATCCTCTGCATAGTCAGCGTCCTCCTGCTCCTGGACTGGCAGCGATCTCAGTTCAGAGAGCTCCTGTTTAACATGGGCAGGCTCCGGTTCAGGGAGCTCCTCTTTGCTGTGTCTGGAGCTGCGCCGAAGGCATTGCGCATTACTTTGAACTGAGGTCTGCCTTCTCACTTTTTTATAAGTCACTGATTTCATTCTACAAGAGGATTTCTCTTCCACACCTGTATCAAACAAAACACAATCAAGTTATTTAATCTGAACTCCACCAGATCACACACCAGCAAACTCCACCAGATCACACACCAGCAAACTCCACCAGCAAACTCCACCAGATCACACACCAGCAAACTCCACCAGATCACACACCAGCAAACTCAACCAGATCACACACCAGCAAACTCCACCAGATCACACACCAGCAAACTCCACCAGATCACACACCAGCAAACTCAACCAGATCCAAACCAGCAAACTCCACCAGATCACACACCAGCAAACTCCACCAGCAAACTCCACCAGATCACACACCAGCAAACTCCACCAGCAAACTCCACCAGATCACACACCAGCAAACTCCACCAGATCACACACCAGCAAACTCCACCAGATCAAACACCAGCAAACTCCACCAGATCACACACCAGCAAACTCCACCAGATCACACACCAGCAAACTCCACCAGATCCAAACCAGCAAACTCCACCAGATCACATACCAGCAAACTCCACCAGATCACACACCAGCAAACTCCACCAGATCACACACCAGCAAACTCCACCAGCAAACTCCACCAGATCACACACCAGCAAACTCCACCAGATCACACACCAGCAAACTCCACCAGATCACACACCAGCAAACTCAACCAGATCCAAACCAGCAAACTCCACCAGATTACACACCAGCAAACTCCACCAGATCACACACCAGCAAACTCCACCAGATCCAAACCAGCAAACTCCACCAGATCACACACCAGCAAACTCCACCAGATCACACACCAGCAAACTCCACCAGCAAACTCCACCAGATCACACACCAGCAAACTCCACCAGATCACACACCAGTTTAAAAGCATCACTGTGAGGGCAACGCAAAATATAATACTACAGGAAGACCTTGTAAAACATGTCTAACAGAAGCTTAACATTTATAAAGACATTAAAACGTACAAGAACAGACAACAATTTCCTTATCAGAATCGCATTTTAACATCTAAATTGTAAGGTAGTGTTTCATTTCGTGTTGGTTTGCGGTGGTATTTGTGTGAGGGGTGGGTGCTGTAACGTGCTGAATACTGACAGCGTGTTACAGAGTCTTATTCACACATTAAACGGGAACTCGTTCTGTGATAACGCTTTGAATAAGCGCGCCAGTGTTGGGCAGCGCAGGCAGTTCAATGAAAATGGCAACTTGTAACGTGCTCTAATCTGACTAGCCGAAGTATAGTCAACTTTAACGGTGATGTAATGCACTGAAATAAGAATCGCTTTTGGCCGCACTTTCAGTACAATCACATCCCGAATAAAACCCTTTCTGAGAGTAGCGCATTAGGTCTGCGGGATTGCGTTCAGTGCAACACCGTTTTTATTTTAGAGACAATTACAATCCTCACGTTTTGCCCCCTGTCTAAATACAAGCTGGATGTGATATCATTAAAAACGACACACTGTCGCAAACAGCCCTGTGCGTGCGTGTATTGTCTTTCATCCTGGAAGTAAGTTGGACGCGCCTTTGCAGGCGCGCAATGAACACAACACTCACAAAACAGTCCCGGATTTTATACAACAGCTTTTCGGAAGACGCTGAGAAGCTGTCTGATTCTACTTTTTAAACACATTGTATATCTATCTCACATTTCGGAAGTAACCATGAATCGCTACACCCACTCTTACCTTCTCTAAAACGTCAATCTGTTACACTGATATCTTCCACACTGAGACCGGAGCGCCTTTTCTTATCTGCAGATGCACGGTGCTTCCCAGCGTCGCAGCACTGTGACGTCACTCTCAGTGAACCCTTAGATATGCTGCTGCGCCTGGATTTAATTATATGTGCTGATAATGTGTTTCTCGAGAGAAGATATCGTGTCACAACTCTGATATTGATCGCTCTGCTGGCTTTTTAGTCAATGTCTTCATGTTATTTGGGTATTGCATACATAAATGCAAATGGATAAAAGCCAAACCAAATGTAAATGTTCTTTCTGATTGTAAAATGTGTAAGGACCGAGGTCAGAGCACGGACATAGATCTAGAATAGTAACATAATTATTATTAGGTAGAATGTGCTTTACTTACTCTTATCTGCCCCCTATTTTACTGCATTTAATCCTGTACTTCAGAGTACTGTAATCTGCCAAGTGTTTAATTTGGTATTTAATCATATCTTGATGTAACTATCACTGTCACTTTTATCTGCTGTATTATTGAATTGTATTTTGTCACACTTGTACTTGCTTGAACTAGTCATTGTATTTATCTTGCTCTTATTGTATTATTACTTGTACTGTATTATTATTACTTGTACTGTAACACTTGAAATGTATTTGCTTACGATTGTGTGTCGCCCTGGATAAGGGCGTCTGCTATGAAATAAATAATAATAATAATAATAGAATAGTTAGAGTAAATGCGGGCAGCAGTGTGGAGTAGTGGTTAGGGCTCTGGACTCTTGACCGGAGGGTTGTGGGTTCAATCCCAGGTGGGGGACACTGCTGCTGTACCCTTGAGCAAGGTACTTTACCTAGATTGCTCCAGTAAAAACCCAACTGTATAAATGGGTAATTGTATGTAAAAATAATGTGATATCTTGTAACAATTGTAAGTTGCCCTGGATAAGGGTGCTAAGAAATAAATATATAATATGGGGTGTACAAAATTAATCTTTATTGTATATAGCACCTTTCATAGTGGACCACCATCACAAAGCGCTTTACAAGATGCAGTAACAACAAGAAAATCCATAATACTTTAAATACACAGAAATGCATAATACATGCATACAAAATGAAAAATACTGTGCGCTGTGCAAGCGACCCAGCTGATTGCGTTGTGATGATCTCAGTGGAGTTCCTCACTCACTTTCTCCAGATACAAGGAAGCACAATGCTGTGAGAACTGTAAAACAGAACTCACTTCAACACAGTTTAAAAGTCAGTATCATTCAATTTGCAACCAAAGCACTTCTTTCATTTGTTCATAAACAGTTCATATCTTTCACCATTGGCAAGTCATATTTCTTATTTTTTTAAAAAAGGTTTTCAAAGAATTTACAGAAAAATTCAAACAGTTTTGGCAACAAAAAAAAAAGTTTGTGTATCTGTTAATCTTTCAATACCTGGCTGGTTTCACAGGCCACAGTTAGCACTCATCTTGGTGAAGTGATCCGAGAGGGCTGATGAGGGTCTGTGAAAGCAGCCAGTCGTGTTTGCAGAGAAGAGCTTGTTTTATGGGTTAGCATGTTTGGAAACGATACAAATGACTGCAGTGGATCTTTTCAGTCCTTGTTTTCTGGTGTGATAATGCAGTGCTCTCATATTCAATTACCCAGAAAACGAGGCAAGTCCGTGCTGAGCCCACGGTGTGCAAGAGCCCTTCACTAATTCACAGAATACTAATAACCAGACATGCATGAGAAAGGGAGGCTGGCAGGATCCCTCATGCAGGGGCAGTGCTGTCTAATTGAATGCTGTCAATGCTCACAGTGTTACTGTTCCAGCCTCACGTTATTGATGTTCCTGGCTGCCCTGATAGCCGACTTCATGGCTGTCTCAATCCAGGCATGTGGAAGTGCAGTGTGCTCTCCAGCAAAGTGGATTCTCCCTTCGTTCTTGAACAGAGCGGAGGAATAGTCATTCAGCTGATAGGGGGTGAATATGGCAAAGGCACCGAGACTGTATGGATCTAAGCTCCACTTCTTCACCACTCCTGCTCCATCCCAGAGAGAGCGAATCTCTCCTCCGTGAATCTTGACGAGATCTTCAAGAGCCACCTCCATACACTCCTGATCGCTGAGCCCCAGGAACAGGGCAGAGTCGTCTGAGGCAGTGTATGAAGCGAGAACAGCCCCCGTCTGTGCCCTGGAAGCTGTGACTGGGGTAATAGATGAACCTGGATGGAAAGTCGGTGATCGACTTCCCTCCCAGGATCCCTTCTTTCTCCCAGAACCTCTGTCGAAAGCTCAGGAAGATCTTGGTAGAGCTGGAGTAGTGAACCGAGCGAAGAGCCCCCATCTTGCTGGCTGACAGGGGGGGTGAGAAGTCTATAAACAGAGAGGCTTTGGCGGTGGCAGTGAGGAGCAGGTAATCAGCGCTGACATTCATGACTGAGGAATCCTTCTGGCTCTGATAAAACACAGTGACACCCTTTCTGCTCTGCTCTATCCTGACAGCTCTGGAGTCCAGGAGAACAGCGGCACTGAGAGCTTCATAAAATGCTCTCGGAAGATTATCCATACCGTTACTGATTTCGAAGTACCTGAAACAGAGAGAAGGCACTTTAGTAGCTGAAACGTTTTGGGGGCTTGGTCGCATAGCAGGTAACGCAGTCGCCTTTCTCGCCTACAAGTTCAAATCCGGCTCAGGTCACATAAGGTAGGGAGTCACTCAGATAAAGTATAACTAAGACTCATTAGGTAGGGACTCCCAGATAAAGTATAACTAAGACTCATTAGGTAGGGAGTCACTCAGATAAAGTATAACTAAGACTCATTAGGTAGGGAGTCACTCAGATAAAGTATAGCTAAGACTCATTAGGTAGGGAGTCACTCAGATAAAGTATAACTAAGACTCATTAGGTAGGGAGTCACTCAGATAAAGTATAACTAAGACTCATTAGGTAGGGAGTCACTCAGATAAAGTATAACTAAGACTCATTAGGTAGGGAGTCACTCAGATAAAGTATAACTTAGACTCATTAGGTAGGGAGTCACTCAGATAAAGTATAACTAAGACTCATTAGGTAGCAGTCACTCAGATAAAGTATAAATAAGATCACATTATGTGGGGAGTCACTCAGATCGCGTAGCAGCTAAGCAGGGTCCTGTTATATTTCTACACCCGACTGCTCATGAGAATCTTACCTGGTATTATCATTGATGTCATATTCGATTCTTAGACTCTCAGTGAAGGCGGTGAAAAAGAAACTGTTCTCATCGAGAATATCTCCAATCATACGCACAGCCCCTTCACTCAGGTTACCCTCTTTAACTAAATACTCCTGCAAGAAGCAATACAGCATTAACTTAACTGCATGGCACTCACGTTAAGAAAACCAGCTCATCAGATGCATTGCACAAGGATTGTAATCTCAGTTAAGACTGCTGTAAAAACAACAATGAATGATCCCATTCCCAGGCTCTGTCAGCCTGTGTGATGTGTTAGCATGGTGTCTTCATGCTGAAGGTGTGAGGAGATGAGAAGTTCTAGGTGTGGTTGTGCAGTGGAGCCGGGCTCTTTCTGTGCCGTGGTTAAGACCCATGTGCTCACCAGTTTGCAACCCCAGCCTGTGCTGTTAACAATGCAGGTTCCATGCACTTCAGTGTGGTTATCAAGCCTTTGTGTTGTTCTGTACAGCTTCATATTAACACATGAATGTATTCACCTTCACAGAGTAGGAGTCGTATTTCTCCATCACCTTGCTGCAATTGTATCCACTCTTCTTCAGATCATCCATCACCTGTAGGATCATTATTTCAGAGATCAGAGCCCAGCTGTGCCTATCACAGACTCATTGAAACCTCTCCTAACTCAATGAAGGGGTCTCTTGGAAGCCCTCCTGCATCTCTGACAGACTCATTGAAACCTCTCCTAACTCAATGAAGGGGTCTCTTGGAAGCCCTCCTGCATCTCTGACAGACTCATTGAAACCTCTCCTAACTCAATGAAGAGGTCTCTTGGAAGCCCTGCTGTACCTTTGACAGAGACTCGTTGAAGAGCCTCCCTGCTGATTTCCCTCGTTCCTGGGCGCTCACAGGGTACCTCAGCACATCTGGATTCTCCTCCACGGTGTAGGCTCTCTTGTGGACCCCGTTCACCTGGTACCAGGTGTTCCTGTTCTCCTCAATGAAGGGGTTCAGTTTTAAACCCATTCTTTCAGCGAAAGTCAGGACAAGCCTAAAGAAATGTGTCAGCATTTATTACCTGTCTTTCTCAGCCCTTGAAACACAGTCATGTAGGCAATACAGTTTCCTTGATCACAGTAAAAAGAGTTTCCCATTCGCCACGATGCCTGACCTGTGAAAACTGGGTATCCTCATTGCTCCCAGTTCAGCATACCAGCCCCCGCTCTCATTCCTGTGGGTGTGCACACGTCCACCAACGCGCTGACTCGCTTCAATCAGTATGATCTGCAAACATCAACCAGCATTCACCGTCATTCTCTTACAGTCACACATGACGTCAGCACTGAGGTCACAGTTTAACAGGCCTGATGAGTTCCTATTGAGGGCAACGTAAAACCACTGGCAATATGAAGGTCTACAATCGGTTTGGATTTTCTGATTTAACTGAGATGGGAGAACACTTCCACACTACAGTACTATAGTCTCTGTGATGAGGAACCTCATGAACACTTCCACACTACAGTCCTATAGTCTCTGTGATGAGGAACCTCATGAACACTTCCACACTACAGTCCTATGGTCTCTGTGATGAGGAACCTCATGAACACTTCCACACTACAGTCCTATGGTCTCTGTGATGAGGAACCTCATGAACACTTCCACACTACAGTCCTATGGTCTCTGTGATGAGGAACCTCATGAACACTTCCACACTACAGTCCTATAGTCTCTGTGATGAGGAACCTCATGAACACTTCCACACTACAGTCCTATAGTCTCTGTGATGACGAACCTCATGAACACTTCCACACTACAGTCCTATAGTCTCTGTGATGACGAACCTCATGAACACTTCCACACTACAGTCCTATAGTCTCTGTGATGAGGAACCTCATGAACACTTCCACACTACAGTCCTATGGTCTCTGTGATGACGAACCTCATGAACACTTCCACACTACAGTCCTATAGACTCTGTACCTCGTGTCCAGCATCCTCCAGTAGTTTTGCTGCAGTCAAGCCAGAGATTCCTGCTCCCACGATGATGATGCGCTTCGGAGAAGACGTCTTCTTCAGACCGTTCTGAGCGATTTGCAGTAACTGCAGATAGTCGGGATCAGTAAAGCATTTATCCAGTGCATCGTGATCATGTGCCTTTGTTTCCAGTGATACCAACATGAAGCCCAGACACAACACTGTGAATGAAGGAAGTGAAACTTCTTACAATTACACCATTCCACACTGCAGTGCTTTCATTTGATGGGTGCAGCTAAAACACAGAGACATATAATATCTTGTTACATTCCTTCAGCTGAAGAAGGGCTCAGATTCCCTGGTTATTTTCAGGGATCCAGTTTGTTACTCTGTTCAGCTTGATGGTGCTCACAATATATTAGTATTGTTATTTTTACTTGTGTCAGCATTGACTTTTTTAAACACAGGTCCAGATCAATGCAAACTGTCAGTGTGATACAGACTGACCCCCCCTATATCTTCAGAGTCTGACGCTCTCAATAACATAAACTAAATCATAGTAATACTAACTGGATATGCACATCTCCAGATCAATGCAAACTGTCAGTGTGATACAGACTGACCCCCCCTATATCTTCAGAGTCTGACGCTCTCAATAACATAAACTAAATCATAGTAATACTAACTGGATACACACTTCTCCAGATCAATGCAAACTGTCAGTGTGATACAGACTGACCCCCCCTATATCTTCACAGTCTGACGCTCTCAATAACATAAACTAAATCGTAGTAATACTAACTGGATATGCACATCTCCAGATCAATGCAAACTGTCAGTTTGATACAGACTGACCCCCCTATATCTTCAGAGTCTGACGCTCTCAATGCCTTCTGCCAAATAATGTTAATACAAGTTTCATGACAATGGGATGAGCGCTTTTCTGATACATCATAGAAAAAAAAAAAACAGCAAAACAGACTTCCTTTAAATAAGTCTGAAGTGCAAGCATGGTTAAGAGGAAACAGAATTTGCATGAATGTTTCCATTGCTTTTCACTGTCCCTTCACATAAATACCAGGTGTTTAGAACTAGAGGGGCTGGGGGTGTTTGTGAATCCTCCCCCTGTGACTTCTGTAAGCTATGATAATCAGCCCTGTCACACACACCCTTGTTTTAATATTGTGATGTACGATTTAAACAATATGGAAGGGTCTTATCTACTAATCCTGCTTTAAAGACTGTGATTAAACCTGGCGTTTGAACTATCAGGGTGGAGCTGGACTCACAAGACTAATACTGAGCACACAACGCTGCTCGGGTTCATGTCACACACAATGAATTCTCTGCAGTACCACAGACACACTTTTCTAAATTATTAAGGGCTCGTCTTTTCTCTTCAAATACAGCAGCATACTGTAAAACAAAGTTACACTTAATAAGAGATGACTCATCCAGTGTTTATATGGTCTGTTTCCAGTGTACAGTCAGATAGTCCCTCCCTGAGAGTGTCTGCTGGCAGCAACATCTCCAGACATCCACATTTACTTCTCAGTGCAAACATTCAAAATGCGTTATCGCTGGAATGCAGAGAGCAACTAATTATAATAGTTTTAAAGTAACACTATAATGTGTAAACAGTATATTTATATATTAACTGTAACAGACCGCATGACTTAATAGATAATGCACGTTTTTCTTCCCGTACCGAATACATTGTGAGAGTATATTCACGTGTCATACTTGCGTTTCAAAAGCATTTAAATGACACTGTTTAGAAACACATTGAAACTAATAATAATAATAATAATAATAATAATAATAATAATAATAATAAAATAATAATAATAATAATAATAATAATAATAATAATAATAATAATAATAATGTGTATCAAAGCTGCAATAGATACTCACAGTACAATTTGCTCCCAGTCATATCCATCGTGATTTCAGGATGCTATCCGTGTCAACAGGTTAACAGCAATGCCCGCACTTGCAATATCAGCGCTTTATATATCAGCGAGGGGGACCAGTGAGGAAACGAAAGAAACTGAAACTTTCCAGCGATGTCAAGAAACCGAAACCATTCATCTGATCCAGTTACAAGAGCCGCATGAGAGTGACGCGCATCAATACTGCTCTTTCTCTGCGAGCGTCCCGGCCTGGTCAATATAACCGTACATCAGCGCGTCTGGTCTCTATCAACACAAACATACAGCAACCGTCTTTTACCGGCAAGGAATGAATGCAGTTTTGTTAAAAGAATGGCTCTAAATGATTTCAGTATTTGCGTTTACATATGAAGCATCGCTAGCATTAAACCTCTTATTTAGCACTCTATCGTGTTCTGTTGAACCCTTTTCACCCAAATTGCTTGGCTTCAAATAAACTGCATCTACAAGTGAGGTTTTTATGACAGATTTTACTACCAGTAGGGTTAAGGTTATTATTAGTAGTATTATTATTACATCCAGACGCTATAGTAAGAAGCAATCTACAGCCGAAAGCAGAACTCAGGCAAGCACGGTATTGAGTCATTATGACGTCACTGCGATCATAAGCAGAGGGAAATCCCATAGCCAGAGCCAGCGGAATTCCCATAAACTCCCGGGACTGATCGTATAAAGAATAACCGCTACTTCAGATTCACATCCTGCACGTACATCTGCATACTGTGCTGATCATATATATGTATCTGTATATGTGTGTGTGTGTGTGTCTATATGTGTGTCTACATATATATATATATATATATATATATATATATATATATATATATATATACACAGAGACGCTGTTTTTCATATAGCATTATGGGGTGTATTTAAATTAATGGTGGAAAGGGCAAAAAATTACCCCCTTTCACACTGGTTCTTGATAGAAAGCACGCGATGCCGTTGCACCTGTGTAGAATAGCCGTGTGCGTGTGTGTGCGTACGTGTGTGTGTGTATAGTATAGGATTGGCTATATTAGGACATGCAGCTTCCTAAATATCTAACAGACATGTGAATAGAATTTAACAAGCGAAGTCCCTACAGAACCTACAAAATTCCAGTGGAATTTACACCTGAGCATCTCTACCCAAGCCTCCCATTGTTTGCCAGTCAGGTTACTGCAGGTGAAGCACACAGAGGCTGCTTCGAGAACACAGACACTCTTATTATTGAAGGGTTCGAACAAGCAGAGACATTCCCTGCGTATCTAATCACTGGCGTCTGCAAGGGTTTTTCAGACTGACAGGAATCCCCACAGCCCATCCTCTTCACAGTTCAGAAACTTCATTTGCTGTTGGAAATGTAAACAGACAGGCAGAACGTACAGGACAGCAGGGAGCCCCACTTCAGTCTACAGTGAAAGACACCATTCTGGGGGGGTGCACTAAAACAGACATTTTCTTTCATCAAGCAGACATAAAGGTAGATTGCAGAAATGAATACTGGATTTAGATATTTTCCGGCGGACTGATTTGGAACCGAGATTAAACAGTTTGAACGATAACATTCAAGGTCCTTTAAAAGAGATTAGGGGCCTCATATTGACCAATCAGGTTAAAGGAAATCTCCAATCCATTTTCTAATATATATATATATATATTTATTACACACATCTATCAAACAAATCATAGCATGGGGGGGAAAAAAATGTTTTCATTTGTTTGTGTCAAAACATTTTTATTCCATATATTACCCAAAGGAAGACAGCATTACATATTAAAAGTATAATTCACAATCCTATGTATTTTAATGACAGTATGAGCCCAGGGTGTGGCGCTGAGTGACAGCTCATCATCACACAAGGCTGGATGGAAGTTTCACTTCTATCACTTTCTACTGGAGTTTAGTTTTAATGCCAATTCCTTTTGTACTTTTCAGTTTCATGAAGATCAGTTTCACAGATTTCACTGTCAATTATCTGCGTTTCTGTTGCTTGTTTCTATGACTTCTGAAAACCACAATGAAGTAATAATTCAACACAAACACACACTATAACACAGACACAGGATCTGTCCTGCAAAGATCGTGCATGCATTTTACAAACACCGTAAAACTTTATTTACAGTATCTACCAGCAGAGCCGGCGCATCCCGGAGACCGGCGAAGATCTGAGACCAGCGCTTATATTAGATCTCGAGCTTCACATGCTTCACATGTTTATATTAGCTCTTGTGCTTCACATGCTTCACATGTTTATATTAGATCTTGTGCTTCACATGCTTCACATGTTTATATTAGATCTGAAGCTTCACATGCTTCACATGTTTATATTAGATCTTGTGCTTCACATGCTTCACATGTTTATATTAGATCTCGAGCTTCACATGCTTCACATGTTTATATTAGATCTTGAGCTTCACATGCTTCACATGTTTATATTAGATCTCGAGCTTCACATGTTTATATTAGATCTCGAGCTTCACATGCTTCACATGTTTATATTAGATCTCGAGCTTCACATGTTTATATTAGATCTCGAGCTTCACATGTTTATATTAGATCTCAAGCTTCACATGTTTATATTAGATCTCGAGCTTCACATGCTTCACATGTTTATATTAGATCTCATATTAGAAGCTGCTAACACACAACCTTGTAGCAACATCGTAACTCAATTTAAACATTCCAGCAACTCTGTTAAAAGGTTGTGTGTCAGTGGGAACTAAGTAAAAGTTTTGTTTTCTAACAAAATTACATTGTCTTGTACACCCTCAAGTATAAAGCGAAAGTATCCAGTCTTTATATGCCTGGTTAACAAGGATATGGTCTGCAAAACATTGGAAAATGAACAAGCAGAAGAATGAATTTGTATTTCAAAACGGAATTAGATCTACCATAAATAAATAATAATAATAATTACAAACTTCTAAAATGTTTTTAAAATGAACAGTAAAGCATAAAGTATCATTATCAAACATAATTTATTGTTTAATCTCAAACTTGTACATTGTTAATACAACAAAACATGTTAAAATACCTGTACCTGGCCTGCTATCAGCACGCTTAAAATGATTAAAACTTTTAATAAGTGCATTAAACACACCATATTATTATTATTATTATTATTATTATTTATTTCTTAGCAGACGCCCTTATGCAGGGCGACTTACAATTGCTACAAGATATCACATTATTTTTTACATACAATTACATTATTTTTACACATTATTTTTACATACAATTACCCATTTATACAGTTGGGTTTTTTACTGGAGCAATCAAGGTAAAGTAACTTGCTCAAGAGTACAGCAGCAGTGTCCCCCACCTGGGATTGAATCCACGACCCTCCGGTCAAGAGTCCAGAGCCCTAACCACATATGCATTACATGTAGGCCCACCTTCAATTACGTTTTCTATCAGTATTATTATTTATTTATCCTGAGTCACTTTCATCGCTGTCACTTCATTATGCTCCTCCTCATCTTCCTCAGCTTCAATGGCAATGACAGAGACCTGGTGTGTCATCGACTCTTCAAACTCCATGAAGAGAAAGTCATCGACTCTTCAAACTCCATGAAGAGAAAGTCAGACTCACACTCTTCAGACTCCACACACATCCTGTTTATTTCTCAGCCCTTTCTTGCTCCTGCAATGCAGAGCGTTGTCCTGCGAGGGCTGCCCCCGTCCATGCGTAGCGCAAGCTGACTGCTAGTCCTGGAAGAATCTGGGACCTTGAACTTGGGAGTCAAGTATCCCACAGAAATCTTGAAGAGGCTGGTTCTTCACACAATCTGGATTGGCAGGTCAGTCTCCAGAAGCACATTCACTCAAAGCTTCTTCCCTTTTTTATAATCACCTGACACGGCTCCCCACAGCTCTGCTCTTGGAGTTGTTGCCTTTCAGCTCCACTCCACATATCTTCAGGCTCATTAAATCAAGACATTTGCTTTCATGGTCGATGCCGCTGTTCTGAAAGAGTCCCACACAGAGCTTTCCTGCTTGCTAGCGTCTGAAAACACATTCAGCATTATTCTTATGATTTGCTTTTCGTTTTTGGTGTGTTCCTTTCTCAGTTTTACTTTTTTTCAGTTTCTAGTATTGTTAACCGAATCATTTATTTCCTATTTGTATCTGTTTCAGTCTCCGTTAAGGGCTAGAACACTGCTTATCTCTCAATGAAAGACACAGAACAGAATATGGTGCTATTTCCTTTCCTATAAATTCCTTTATTTCCATGTATCCTAGCACAGGGCTATAGGTTTTCACTCCCTGGTTGATTGATGGCAGCTGTTTCAAAGGGTTTACTTTGCGTGCAGCTTCTGGTGCTTGAGAAGAGTGCTCGTCTCTTTAAAAGACTTCCCGCAGGTGTTACAGTAAAAGGGCTTCTCTCCTGTGTGGGTCCTGTGGTGTACTTTCAGGCTCCCGATCTGAGAGAAGCTCTTCCCACACGCAGTACAGAGGTAGGGCGTTATTCCTGTGTGAACTCGCTGGTGTTTTTTAAGTCCTCCTATGTCCATGAATGTCTTCCCGCATTCGTTACAATGATAGGGTTTCTCTCCTGTGTGAACTTGAGCATGTCTTCCAAGGGTAATTCTGTTGGCGAAACACTTCCCACATTCACTGCAGCGAAAAGGGCTCTCCGTGCCACGAATACATTTGTGTCTTTTCAGGAAGTTTAAAAGCGCAAAGCTCTTCCCACATTCTTTACAGTGGTGGGGAGAGCCTCCTTTGTGGATTTTCTGGTGCGTTTTGAGTTTGCCCAGTTCAATGAAACTCTTGTTGCATTCATTACAGCGGAAGGAGTTCTTGTTCTGGTGCAATCGCTGGTGTGTTTTCAGGTGGCACAGCTGTTTAAAGCGGTCGCCACAGATGGTGCAGCGATGGGGAGTTGCGAGTGAATGGCTGCGCTGGTGACAGGTGAGGTACTGTTTCCTGCTGAAGCCCTTCCCACACGTAGCACAGAGATGCAGAGCCTGTTCAGAACTGTCCGCACTCCCTGAAGCTCCGGGTCCAGGCTGTGGGGACGGGAGCCTCTTCTTCCTCTCTGGACGGGATTTCACGCTCTCTTGTCTCTCAGTCTTAGTTCTGCTCTTCTTCAGCTTCTTTTCATGAGGAGAGGTTTTGCAGGGAAGCACTGGATTGGAATCAGGCTTTCGTTTATCAGCCACTTCAGGAACAAAAAAACACAGAGAGAGAGAGGGAGAGAGGAGGGAGAGAGAGGGGGAGAGAGAGAGGGAGAGAGAGGGAGGGAGGGGGAGAGAGAGGGGGGGGGGAGAGGGAGAGAGATTCATGAATGTATTACTAGGAAGCGTTTAACAATTGCCCAAATCATAGACTAATCTCAGAGACAGCAAGTGTGTGTAGTGTAGAGCTCATGTAGTTACAGGTCACACTGTTATTAGTGCTCATGTAGTTACAGGTCACTCTGTTATTAGAGCTCATTTACTTACAGGTCGCGATGGTTGTGGAGATCACTGCTCTTTCTTACAGGTCACTCTGCTATTAGAGCTCATGTATTTACAGGTCACTTATTAGAGCTCATGTATTTACAGGTCACTGTTATTAGAGCTCATGTATTTACAGGTCACTCTGTTATTAGTGCTCATGTATTTACAGGTCACTCTGTTATTAGTGCTCATGTATTTACAGGTCACTGTTATTAGTGCTCATGTAGTTACAGGTCACTCTGTTATTAGAGCTCATTTACTTACAGGTCGCGCTGGTTGTGGAGATCACTGCTCTTTCTTCACAGTCCTTGTTGCCCAGGTTCTCCATGGAGCTGCTCTCTTTCTCTGTATCATCTGTGCTCCTGTCATTAGAGACCTGCCCATTACCGTGGACAGGAGCTTCTGGTCTGACTGCACCAAGTGCAGTGCTTTCATTGTGAGCACCAGCACTGAGTTCTTTAGCAATGTGCGCCTCTTCTTTACATTGGATGGATCCATCATTCTCATCCTCCTCATTATTATTGTGCTCTTCAGTGATTTCCTCTTTCATGTGAAGCGACTCCATGTCAGGTACGTCTTTGGAATTACTGACAGATTCCAGTTCAGGGAGCTCTTCTTTAATGTGGGCAGGTGGTGATTCCTGGACACCTTCAATAATGAACACAGACTCCACTTCAGTGACTTGCTCTTCACTGTGGCTGCAGCCCTGCAGTGGGACCTCTTCAGTGCTCTGAACAGATCCCTGGGGAGCCTCAGTCTGAACTGCACAGTATTCCTGGTGAAGGTGCTGCTCTGGAGCCTGTAAAGCTACTATCTCATGAACAGTTTCCTCTTGAGCCTCTGCGGTATAAAGAGAAGCAGACGTTAACAGGTGCATTTATAACAGGGATGAATGTCGGTTCAGGTCACTGCGGTTTCATATCAACTCTTTCTGCTGTTTTTCACGTCCAATCAGTTTTTGGTAAATGAAAGTTTCAAGTGGGAATGCTGGAGAGAATGTGTGCAGCCCAGGGAACAGGGCACATCATATTACAACACACATGATAATGACACCTGCACAGCCTCAAGTGAAACGCCGGCACACTCGTGTTTATTTCTATTTGTACACGTCCTGGTGTTGCCACTGCGTTGTATAAATCTCATCTGCACAACACTAACTCATCTACAGCTTCATTCAGATCTGCTTCTTCTGTTCTGAGTGCCTGTGCAGCAGCAGCAAAGCAATGACTGAACCTGTATAACCATCTCCTGAACCTTTCTACCGCTTGTTATAAAAACAAAGTCACGGTCTTACCTTTCTCTATTCCTGCTCTGTCCACAATACTTCGGATCCACGTGTCAACACTCTGGTCAGAGATCAGTAACTCCTGGTTGTTATCTTCAGTGACGATCTCTGGTGTGATTAATAAAACCAGGGGCCAGTCCTTTATCGACGGAGCTGCTTGAGCGGTGCAAACACGCTGGGGGGCGCTGTTTTCAATGGCGGTCCTGCTCTGTGTTTTATTGAAGAGTGAAACGTTCACTCCGGTAACATGGCCGCTTTCCTTCTCGGGATCGTCTCCTCCTGAACTGTTTGACTGGAAGCGGCGCTCCAGGCAGCTTACTCGGGACTGTGTGCCGCTGCTGTTCCTATCCGCCGTTTTTAAATACCCGCGCAGCTGTTTCAGCTCCCGCTCCGATGTTTCCAATCGAAGCCTCAGCTGCTTCATTTCTTTCACTCTTTCAGACAGATCCGCCAATTCGTTACCGACCAGCTGTGTGATTTCACCGATCACCGTGTCCACGGCAGCTTTCAATGCTTGCTCAATGACCGGGGAGAGCTTGTCTTTAAAAACATCCATCTTCACCTCCTCTAATTCCGAACCACTAATAAACGAATGCGAATGCTTTTCTTTCAGACGGAGACAGGAAACAGGATGTTTTCTTTCAGGTGTATTTAAACCCTTTCACTTTCGAGCGGATGTCCAGCTGCACTAACAGTTTTTATTCTGGGACGCTTCACAGTCGGGTCCTCATTAATAGAACGCAGCAAAGCCTCAGACTTCAAAAACCAACCCGCACTCGGACACTCTCGTAATTCTGTTGTTGTCTCAATGTCACCGCGAGTTCACGCATTTCAAATTAGGGTTACAGTAAAATCATCCCGCATAGCGAGCCGTCCTCACTTCCTGTTGTCTCTCTCCTGGCGAGCAGTCGCAGAGGCTCGCTTCAAAAGTGCGCATGCGCGGTGCTGCAGACGTCGCACAGCGGTGACAGCATCCTAGTGACGCGCATGTTTAAGTTTGTGACGGTGGGTGCGCGTTCATGGAGATCATTCTTAGATCTCCTGCACGCGCCCTGTGTTCTCTCCTCCTGGGTTCTGTGCTGCGCTTATTGGTCAGGGTTAGCTTTTTTTTAAAGACGTCATCACGCCCTCCCTAATTCTCCTCGGTTCCTAATGGAATAGATTCGTCGCTCAGTCCTCAATCCTGCCCCATGCTGTCCGGAGTAGGAATCTGTGTTTCACTTGTTTTAATTCTGCCCCAGGTTACAGGCGTGTATGATTGTATTAAGGAGTTTTATTTCGAACTGCTTTCTGTTGATTTTTGGTGTGAAGTATAGTTTTACTAAACATGTTGTAAATTTGGCAAAGTTCTTAATTGGACAAGCTGCATTGGCTATCCAGGAAGAAGGTGATTTCTGGAATAAGGCAGTTTGTATTTGCCGCAGTGATATCGAGAGTACTGTGTGTGTGAGTGTGAGTGTGAGTCAGTGTGAGTGTGAGTGTGTGTGTGAGAGTGAGAGTGTGAGTGTGTGTGTGTGTGTGTGAGAGAGTGAGAGTGAGAGTGTGAGTGTGAGAGTGTGAGTGTGTGAGTGTGTGTGTGAGTGAGTGTGTGAGTGTGAGTGTGAGGGTGAGAGTGTGTGTGTGAGTGTGAGTGTGTGTTAATGGTTAAGGACATTGATACAGTTCTATTGAAATGAGGTCTTGATGTTTGCTGTTAAATAGTGGTATGGTCATTGGTGCTTCATTTATAAAATATATAGTGCTGTGTTTATTGTGAACAACGTATTTGTATTGTATTGGATCAGATTTCTGTATTGTTTCTTTAAAGCGATGAACACAGGCAATGTAAAAGTCTCCTGGATCCCTGGAATGGCCCCGGGTCTCTACCGAGGAAACGAGAGACTGTTTCATGAGTCTGTCCGCACAGCACGCAGCTTAGTAGTGTATGCTAACTGAAGCACTGGATTACTGCAGGAGACTGTCAAATACAGTTTAAGAAAAAAATAACCCAGTAATTCAAACAATAAACAGAGGTTTCATTTATTGATTGATTGATTGATTTTTTAAATTTATTTACAGTATTCATTTTTAATTCTTCTTAAAATAGTACATGAAGAAGACTTTAACTTTAGGGTATGTAACATGGGTTCCGTGGGTGATTCCACTCCAGGTTTTAGTTCTAGACAGGCGATGTTTATTTCAAGGATATTAGCGTGCACAGTCTGTACCACTGATAGCAGCTCCACTGATAGAAGGTGGAACACACATTGCAAATTCTCTATGACGTTGCAAAGAGGGCACACTGTATTAAATATATCATTTTTTATATGACACATACATGTGTAGACTATGAGCATTTAATTTTGTCTTTGATCCATTTATTGGTTATGATTATGGACCCTGAATATTACAAGTATGATTCTTTGCACAGCACTGCAAACCTCGATAGATCTTCTACCCGCAGCAGTGTTCACTACTCCAGCCACTGTGAATCTGCTGTGCTCAAGGAACGTGTTAAAAAGCTGGATCAACCGCTCACGAGCCCTAGACTGGACTGACCCACTCGAACCCACATTTCATACCTCTGTTAAAACATTCAGGCTTGTCATCACAATCCATGATTTGATAAAGCTGCTAAGGCTGCTTTGTTAACTGGTATCTGTGCTTGAAGCCAGCCCCTCTGAGAGCTGTGGCTCTCCTGCTCTTGACATGGGGTAAACCAGTCCCCAGTGGAATCCCATGGAAGTGATTCCTATTGAATTGAACCGTCCACCGACATACCTGAGCTCAGACACGGGGTACTCTGGGTAGAAATTGAAAGACCAGCCAGATGGCTGGCCAGCTATTAACTGTCGTCCCATATTAGTGACAAAAGCTAACTGGTAGACATAACCGTTGTGCTTTCCAGACACCTGGATGATGGACTCGTTGGCATAGAGGTGGAGCTCTTGAAACTTTCCAGACGTGAGGCCATAAACAGGGGACCAGACACCTCCATACCTTATCTGAATTCTGAAAGAAACAACATAATGGTGTTCTTGAATGACATAGTCTCACATTAATGATGTAAAAAGCCCTTGTGTTGAACTGACTAGAAGCATCTTTGCTAGAAGCAAAGATTCAAGGATGTGATGAAAAACAAACGGATCCCAATGTCATGAATGATGTGTAAGTGCATGACATGCTTCATTTTGCACCCCCTGTTGGTTTGATCTCAGACGCAGCCACCATGCCTCAGAAAGCTCACCCAGTTACACAGCTGCTGACGACCTCCCAGACCTTCAGGCCAGTGATGTGTCCGTTTACATGCGGTCCAGAGGATGAGAATGCAGTGCCTCCTCCAGTACCAACCTCACCAGAGATGGAAGAGAATCTGGACTGAACTGAAAGAACAGAAACACAGGGACGCTTCAAATACAATCATCAAGGTGAAATACACCAGAGTGCACAAACAAGAGCAAGGGGGCGAAGCAGCACAGATTATTGATGCCCTTATGAGTGCACCACAATCTAGCAATGTCCTGTAAACACTCTCAGAATCTATCCAGCCTATAACAAAGAAGAGTCAGGGAGACGTGATTGAAGAGTTTCAAATCTTCAAAGGAGTCGACGTGGGCGACCTGAACCAATACTTTGAGTGCAGCACAGAAACCAGGACCAGAGTTAAAACCAGAGACCACAGCGTGGAAATGAAGTGGAGATAGACTCAGGACAGAGGGAAGAGACTCTTCTGCACAGACAAAGAACATCATCTGAGAGCTGCAGTAACAGGTTTTCTTTTTGCACCTGGGTCTCACCTCCCTACATCGTCAAGTAAAAAGATACTTACTCTCAGCTGCTGAGCCCGTGCTTACACAGAGAAGACTGAAGACCAGGAGCAGGAACATTCTGGAAATAAATCCATCGATTACATTTAACTTCAACAACAGATGATCAACCGAGAAGCGTAACATTCTACAGCAAAATGAATCTCTGCTAGAACTTAATAAATCCCTTCCATTACCCCGAGGAACCCACCCCTGACGGATTGTATTGGAAACAGGCAGCAGAAACGCAGCTCTAAAGGAGGCGGTAGAAACACACAGCTTTATTTCTTGACCTTTAAATCGCTTACATAATAAAACAACAACAGAAGCCACTCCCCACCTGAGGCCTATAGCAGCTGTGCTCAGAAGAAGTTAGCATGGACGTCTCACAATAGCAGAGCAGAATGGTCTTCTTCCAGAGTGCCTCTGTATTTATTTGTGTCAGTACGGAAACGCCCGGTGTGAATGATGACAGCAAGTTGTCATAAAAGATCTTATACAAGGTTATTTCCCTGTTAGAAGTGGTCATCTGTCACATTGCTTCATAATAAAAGTTAGTCTTTGTACTCAGCACTCAAATTTGTGTGTAAACGCTGTTGCATAGGAAAGCATTGTGTCACTGCGTGCAGCAATGAACCTGCTCAATGGAGGAGCTCTCTTTAAACATGTTCTGTGATATTCATCTTGTGAGTTACTCAGCCCTGTATGTTTCATGTATTCTAATGATTAATGACAATGAATGATCTCCAGTGTAATTCATGATACTTCACCACAGAGGAGCATTTCAAGCCCTCTCTGATTACATGCACAAGGGTTTGATATCACCTGACTCCCTGCTGCAAATATTATTCTTAATGACGGTAGAGATTTTGGACAAATCAATAAAGACCGGAGATGTCCCAGAAGATTGCAGGATTGAATGTGGTAAAGACTGGAGCGAAAAGTAAAGAAACTCCGAATTAGGAAATGTGAGAGCGTGATTTCGAGATGTGTCCCACAGAATATAGGGAGTGTGTGAGAATAGCAGGTTGCTGGTGTGGGAGCACACGGCCAGTCTCTTTCGTTCGGTGCTTCTGTTTTGCCCCCGGTCTCTGTCTCAGTCTAGCAGCAGATCCCACACCCTTGACATGTGCATTGAAAATGTGTTTATGCAACGTTTTTCCATTCACTTACAATCTGGTGATCTCGGAGTTTGTTTTATGTTCTTTGAATCAGCACTGTAGTGTAAGATTGCTGTCTTACACTCCCCTTATCAGACCTTATTCAGTTCTGACCTTGTATTGATAATAAATCCGAAGTGGTGCCATTGCTTTCTGATCCTTATAAAAGTGCAATTAGACTTTGTTTTCTTCCTTGAAGGTTTGCAAAACAAGGTATCTTAGCAACAGTGTCGCAGGCCCCGCTTTCTTCTGTGGAAATGTTGAAGGTTCCAGCTTGTGTTGTTTTAGATTGACTATGCAGATATTTGAATGTCAGTTTCACCCCACTTACTGCCATCATACATCCCCCAGGTGTATTGTATCTACAGTGCGGTCGCTGGAAAAGTGGATCTGTGTAGAAAAGACAAGCAGAGTGAGCCTAAAGAAGCTGAAGAAAGGGGGCAGCACTGCCCATGCTAACACTGTTCAGAAACAGCAGTCACTTGGCTTGCAAATGAAATGACAATTCATGAGAAAAATGACAAAGAATATTGCTGATTATATAATAGTTGCACTGAGCGTGCTAATCATGTCCAGCCAGGGCTCTGTCTACTGAGATCTTTGTAATTCTACACCAGAGAAGAGAGCCCCAATGCAACAGCGTTCAATTGAGTCTCAGAGACCTTGTAAAATGCAATAACACTAAACTATTGTTTTACTGCAACTGGCATTCTGTCATCTTATGATGCTATTGAAGGAAGTATTGGAAGTATATAGGAAGTACTCATCGCAGTGAGCCCTCCACATTATCATCGTGCATTACAGTGCACTTCGACAATGTCTGCCCTTAAACCACTTTTAGGATGTCAAATGAAGAGGAAGCGTCCCACCCAGTTAAAACAATAAGAAATAACACATTCCTGATTTTCAAGCGAGTGTCTTTTCATAGAGTGGGATTTCCTCTCAATCAATTGTAAGTGACTCTGCAGCTGATGCATAGTTCACACACCCTAGTCTCTGTAAGTCACCTTGGATAAAGGTGCCTGCTAAATAAACAAATAATAATAAAATGTGTTGTTTTTGATCACTTCTGTCTGTTACAGTAACACACAAGGAAGTATTCAGATATAATTCAGGTTTGTTATCTGTCGGTTAGATTGGATGTTTTTGTTATCTGTCAGTGTGATTGGATGTTTTTGTTATCTGTCGGTTAGATTGGATGTTTTTGTTATCTGTCAGTGTGATTGGATGTTTTTGTTATCTGTCAGTGTGATTGGATGTTTGAACCTGTTTTTATAGGCTCTATTGCTGACCTCATGACGCAGGCTGTTTTGCACAGTGAGCAATGCACATGGATATATAGTGGGATGTAGTGAGAAGGTGTTAGCAGTTCTGCAGCCTTCACAGCACAGCTAACAGGTAAGTCGCTGCTCCTGTCCACTCTTTATCTTACAGCTCAATGAATCCTGCATGCTCATCTCATCATCTTGTGTGCTTGTGATTTCAATGCTTCTGGCTGACTGATTCTCAGGATTTTGAATTGTTCTTTCCCATTGATTTCTTCTCATCTTAGAAACCCTCCCCTCTTAGTATTTCATTTTGAACTGAATCTTTGTTATGATGCTGCACTCCCAGTATTCCAGTAAGGAGAGCTGGACACATCTGTGACTCTCAGCGCTGCTAAAGCCATGTGTCTTTAAGAAATCTGAAACTCAATCTGCTTTTGTGTCACACTCAGTGCAGCATGAAACGATTATTCGATTATTCAGAGAAGCTCTCGCAGGCGAGGCTCATCGGTGTGGATCGAGCTTGTTTATCATTGAAACAGGAAGAAACAGCTGCTTGGGTTTGTGATGATCGCTGCTTTTCTTCAGACTGTGCAGAACAGCGATCCACACAAACCCCAGCAGCTGTTTCTTCACTCGTTTCACACGGAACGGCAAATCAGCCCAAAACACACGGATGAGCCTGGTCTGCGGAGAGCTCGAGTCCAATAAATGAATCATCGCTTCCTGCAGCTCTACATACTAAGCTCTACATACTAAGCTCTACATACTAAGTTTTGCTTTCCTCTAAAAAACTATTTAAGTATATCAATGTACCATATAGAGGAGCCCTTCCGTCAGCTAATTATTCAAATGTTAATATTAACACTTACAACAACCAATCAAACAAGCAAGTTTGAAAAATGTTCAAGAATCTGTTATTTACAACAGAGGGTTGATAATCTCTCAATAAATACCTATTTGGTATAAACAACACTTGTGAGAATGTAGCCCTGTGTTTAGTTCTTGTAATGTGGATGAAAGTCCTCTGGGGGGCGAGACTGAGCTGCATTTCTTTTACACAGTGTAGCCCTGGGTGTAGTTCTTGTAATGTGGATGAAAGTCCTCTGGGGGGCGACACTGAGCTGCATTTCTTTTACACAGTGTAGCCCTGGGTGTAGTTCTTGTAATGTGGATGAAAGACTTCTGGGGGCGACACTGAGCTGCATTTCTTTTACACAGTGTAGTCCTGTGTGTAGTTCTTGTAATGTGGATGAAAGTCCTCTGGGGGGCGACACTGAGCTGCATTTCTTTTACACAGTGTAGCCCTGGGTGTAGTTCTTGTAATGTGGATGAAAGTCCTCTGGGGGGTGACATTGAGCTGCATTTCTTTTACACAGTGTAGCCCTGGGTGTAGTTCTTGTAATGTGGATGAAAGTCCTCTGGGGGGCGACACTGAGCTGCATTTCTTTTACACAGTGTAGTCCTGTGTGTAGTTCTTGTAATGTGGATGAAAGTCCTCTGGGGGGCGACACTGAGCTGCATTTCTTTTACACAGTGTAGCCCTGGGTGTAGTTCTTGTAATGTGGATGAAAGTCCTCTGGGGGGCGACACTGAGCTGCATTTCTTTTACACAGTGTAGCCCTGGGTGTAGTTCTTGTAATGTGGATGAAAGTCCTCTGGGGGGCGACACTGAGCTGCATTTCTTTTACACAGTGTAGTCCTGGTGTAGTTCTTGTAATGTGGATGAAAGTCCTCTGGGGGGTGACATTGAGCTGCATTTCTTTTACACAGTGTAGCCCTGGGTGTAGTTCTTGTAATGTGGATGAAAGTCCTCTGGGGGGCGACACTGAGCTGCATTTCTTTTACACAGTGTAGTCCTGTGTGTAGTTCTTGTAATGTGGATGAAAGTCCTCTGGGGGGTGACATTGAGCTGCATTTCTTTTACAGAATGTTTTCCATCCTGGTCCTCAGTCTTCTCTGTGCACATGCTGTTTCAGCAGCTGAACGTGAGTACCTTTAGGCTTGCATCTCAATGATTTCAGGAGCTGAAGATCTCAGTGAGAGCTGTTTTGCAGTTGCTGCGAATCTCTGTAATTTCGTGTGTAAAAGTAGGCACTTTCCATCTGAATCTGCCTATCAGGTGTTATTTCTGGTGCCGCTATATATTGCTGTGCTAAATGTAAGCCTCCTGTTTTTCTTCTCTTCTTTCCACAGCTCAGTCCCGATATTCTTCCTTTTCGGGCGAGGTTGGCGCTGGAAGTGGATCTACATATTCTACCTATGGAGCATATTCACAAAGCAGGATCACAGCTGTGAGGGTCTGGGAGCGCTTCAACAGTGGCATAGCCAAGTAAGCATTCAGCCACTTCAGAGCTTCAACAGTGGCATAGCCAAGTAAGCATTCAGACACTTCAGAGCTTCAACAGTGGCATAGCCAAGTAAGCATTCAGCCACTTCAGAGCTTCAACAGTGGCATAGCCAAGTAAGCATTCAGACACTTCAGAGCTTCAACAGTGGCATAGCCAAGTAAGCATTCAGCCACTTCAGAGCTTCAACAGTGGCATAGCCAAGTAAGCATTCAGCCACTTGGGGACACATTTTGATAAACGCAAACAAACATAAACTTGATGCATTGCACAAAATTCAGAGCCTCTGCATTGTGTCTTTTGCACTGGGTGGTTAACGCTGGTCCCCTCAAACAAAGAAGAATTAGGGAGAACATGATTGAAGTCTTTAAAATCGAAATTGAAGTCTTAAAAGGAGTTGACATGGTTCACCTGAACTAATACTGTAAGCACATCACAGAAACCAGGACCAGAGGACACACAGCGTGAACATTAAGTTGAGACAGACTTAGGACAGTGCTGAGGGGATGGGATGGGCTACCTAGACATGTTATTGAGGCAGAATCACTTGGATCCTTTAAGACCCAACTTGACAAAGTTCTGAGATCAATCAGCTATGAGGAACGGGACGAGCCTGTAAGTGTCTCCTTCCCTCTGTCCTAAATCTATCTCCACTTAATGTCCACGCTGTGTGTCGTCTGGTCCTGTTTTCTGTGCTGTGCTTAAAGTATTGGTTCAGGTTAAGATGTGAAAGACTTGTGTCAGTGTCCTCTCGTTCTCTCATTCTCTCCACCTCTCCTACTGGACGTGCTGGTCATCCTTGACCCCCAGTTAAAGGGCTGCCCAGGTAAAGGTCAGTTTGGTTTCTGCACCGCTCTGCCTGACAAATAACTAAACTTACTGAGGTCCCACCATGTTCTTGTTTTTCAGAATTCAAGTGCAGCACGGATATTACTGGAATGCAGTTTGTGGCACAGGATCAGGCACCGAGCATGAGTTTCAGCTTCACTCAGATGAGAAGATCATCCAGGCGTCAGGGAAATACAATGATTATGTGTACCAGATAACCTTCATCACCAACAAGGGCCGTACCTTTACTGTGGGCCAGCCAAGCGGATCGTCCTTCAACTTCTACCCTGTCTATGGGCAGAGTGAACTCAGGCACTTCACTGGGCGCTACAATTCTGTGGGACTCACTTCCATTGGATTCCACTGGGGAGTGCCGTTCTCCGCCTCGAGAGTGGGACTGGAAGAAGATTCTCAACTCTCCTCTGGGCTGATCTCAACCAATCAGACACACGTATAGAGCTGCTCATCTCAACCAATCAGACACACGTATAGAGCTGCTCATCTCAAGCAATCAGACACACGTATAGAGCTGCTCATCTCAACCAATCAGACACACGTATAGAGCTGCTCATCTCAAGCAATCAGACACACGTATAGAGCTGCTCATCTCAACCAATCAGACACACGTATAGAGCTGCTCATCTCAAGCAATCAGACACACGTATAGAGCTGCTCATCTCAAGCAATCAGACACACGTATAGAGCTGCTCATCTCAAGCAATCAGACACACGTATAGAGCTGCTCATCTCAACCAATCAGACACACAGATAGAGCTGGTCATCTCAAGCAATCAGACACACAGATAGAGCTGCTCATCTCAACCAATCAGACACACAGATAGAGCTGCTCATCTCAAGCAATCAGACACACGTATAGAGCTGCTCATCTCAAGCAATCAGACACACAGATAGAGCTGCTCATCTCAAGCAATCAGACACACGTATAGAGCTGCTCATCTCAAGCAATCAGACACACGTATAGAGCTGCTCATCTCAACCAATCAGACACACAGATAGAGCTGGTCATCTCAAGCAATCAGACACACAGATAGAGCTGCTCATCTCAACCAATCAGACACACAGATAGAGCTGCTCATCTCAAGCAATCAGACACACGTATAGAGCTGCTCATCTCAAGCAATCAGACACACGTATAGAGCTGCTCATCTCAAGCAATCAGACACACGTATAGAGCTGCTCATCTCAACCAATCAGACACACGTATAGAGCTGCTCATCTCAAGCAATCAGACACACAGATAGAGCTGCTCATCTCAAGCAATCAGACACACATATAGTGCTGGTCATCTCAAGCAATCAGACACACGTATAGAGCTGCTCATCTCAAGCAATCAGACACACGTATAGAGCTGCTCATCTCAAGCAATCAGACACACGTATAGAGCTGCTCATCTCAACCAATCAGACACACGTATAGAGCTGCTCATCTCAACCAATCAGACACACGTATAGAGCTGCTCATCTCAAGCAATCAGACACACGTATAGAGCTGCTCATCTCAACCAATCAGACACACGTATAGAGCTGCTCATCTCAACCAATCAGACACACAGATAGAGCTGCTCATCTCAACCAATCAGACACACGTATAGTGCTGCTCATCTCAACCAATCAGACACACGTATAGAGCTGCTCATCTCAAGCAATCAGACACACGTATAGAGCTGCTCATCTCAAGCAATCAGACACACGTATAGAGCTGCTCATCTCAACCAATCAGACACACGTATAGAGCTGCTCATCTCAAGCAATCAGACACACAGATAGAGCTGCTCATCTCAAGCAATCAGACACACGTATAGAGCTGCTCATCTCAAGCAATCAGACACACGTATAGAGCTGCTCATCTCAACCAATCAGACACACGTATAGAGCTGCTCATCTCAAGCAATCAGACACACAGATAGAGCTGCTCATCTCAAGCAATCAGACACACATATAGAGCTGCTCATCTCAAGCAATCAGACACACGTATAGAGCTGCTCATCTCAAGCAATCAGACACACAGATAGAGCTGCTCATCTCAAGCAATCAGACACACGTATAGAGCTGCTCACGAGCCCTTTTCAATCATGGCTTTTGTAAATTCTCAGTTTGTTTAAAACAAAGACAAAATGTTTTGGCTGATTTTATACTTTACACCTTCATTGTGGAGGCTGTGTGGTCCAGTGGTTAAAGAAACGGGTTTGTAACCAGGAGGTCCCCGGTTCAAATCCCACCTCAGCCACTGACTCATTGCAAGTCACTTCACCTCCTTGTGCTCCGTCTTTCGGGTGAGATGTAATTGTAAGTGACTCTGCAGCTGATGCATAGTTCACACACCCTAGTCTCTGTAAGTCGCCTTGGATAAAGGCGTCTGCTAAATAAACAAATAATTGTTTAAAAGAAAGATTTCTTATACAGATATGAGTAATAATGATGGTGATTAATAAAACATTTTAAATCCTTCCTTGTCTCGGTTCTTATTTGATCCTTTACTAACCCTGTTGTAATGGGTTAGGTTGTAGTTTTACTTCGTCACCACGGACGTTTCAACATGTATCTTTATAAACAGCAGAACATAAAACACACCTGAGCAAATCACAGGTCTAGAAACATGTCCTTGATGAGGCTGCTGACTGCCTATTCCCTTCACACACCTTCTCATCTGTATACTTGATGAGGCTGCTGGCTGCCTATTCCCTTCACACACCTTCTCATCTGTGTCCTTGATGAGGCTGCTGACTGCCTATTCCCTTCACACACCTTCTCATCTGTGTCCTTGATGAGGCTGCTGGCTGCCTATCTTACACACACCTTCTCATCTATGTCCTTGATGAGGCTGCTGGCTGCCTATCTTACACCCACCTTCTCATCTGTGTCCTTGATGAGGCTGCTGGCTGCCTATCTTACACCCACCTTCTCATCTGCCACTTTGATCACGAGATAATCTTCTCAAACAATTGTTATTATTATTATTTATAGTTTGATGTTATGAAACTGCTCTAAACTCCTGAGTTAAAGCTTTGTGAATACGGGTCCACAGCTTCCCGTGTGCAGCTCACAGCGTACTTTTAAGCCACTGAGGGGTCATGTGACCTGTAAGACAGGAAGTGAACCAATACAGAATTTCAAGGGAGGGCAACTGACAGGGTTCGAGAAACACAGAGAGGAATGTGCAAAAAAGAAAGGATAGAGGGAAGGAGTGAAGAGGGCTAGGAAAAGGGAATGAGAAGAGAGGAATAGAAGGAAAAGCACAGACAGGGAGAGAGGGGTGGGTTCTCAACATCACCTCAGGGAGAGAAGGTGAAACAATGAATCAAACTAAAAATAAAGAGCTGAGCAGAAAAACAACAAGAGCCTTTCAATAAGGGGCTTTAACAACACAGGACGGTAAGATTGGTGCTTGGGATGAGACGGAAAAGCGAGGTCCTGCTGTAAGTGACTCTGCAGCAGCATAGCTCACCCGAGTACAGAGTACTTCTTTAAACATCATCCAGACTCTGAGCTGCACAAAGATGTTTGTGTTTCCATGACGACACAGGTATTGTGACGCACCTGTTGAGTCCAGCCCTGCCCCTCAGAGAGAGGAATGTACCTGAGGGAGGAACAGGGAGTAGAATGAGAGAGAGAGGGAGAGAGAGAGAGACAGAGAGAGAGAGAGAGAGAGAGGAGGAGAGTGTCAACACATCTATTCAAGAAACTGAAAAACACAAGGAAAATGAACACCAATTAAGAGAACAGGTACATGAAGTGAATAAACTGAAGAAATAAACTGAGACATATCCAGGGACAGGAGACAGACAGACAGGGAGGGAGGGGCGTCGCTTTCATTTGCTTTACCAGACATCCATGGCTTCCAGCTCTTTCATTTGCTTTTCCAGGCTCTCACTCTGCTTTATTTCACTTTGCTGTGCTGTTGTTGTGGTGAACTTTTCTAAGGGCAGGACACAGTGAGGAAAGTCAGAGATGAAGACAAGCAGATTGAGTCTGACAGGTCTTCAAATTAAGGGAGGGAAACAAGAAAGGGCAAGGTGAGGCAAGTATAGAAAGAGGATTAGAGAATGAACTCTTAAAGACATGACGTCAGAAACATAAACCAGATACACAGGAAAGAATCTCAGTGCAGAAGAAACATTTACAAACCAGGACTGAGGAAGCAGGAGGGAGCTGAGAGCCTCAGGAGTCCAGGGTTAAAGGTATTTCAAGGGGCAGCAAAACAGCTTTCAACAGATTGGGAGATCAGGGGAGACAGACAGACAGACAGACAGGCAGGCAGACAGACAGGCAGGCAGGCAGGCAGGCAGGCAGGCAGACAGACAGGCAGGCAGACAGGCAGGCAGGCAGGCAGGCAGGCAGGCAGACAGACAGGCAGGCAGGCAGGCAGGCAGGCAGGCAGACAGACAGGCAGGCAGGCAGGCAGACAGGCAGGCAGACACACTCAAACACACACTCCACCCTAACATTTGAAAACTTTCCTTTGATTCAGATCGAGGCCGGGGTGTCAGAATACAAAGAGAAGAGATGAAAGACAGTGTGGCTTGTACTGCCACTCACCAGAGCAACAGAATGGATTCTTCATTTGTTTTCTAAACGTACTTTGCATCTTGAGGCAACACACTTTTTAACCACGAATTTCCAGTTTGGAAGAGGCCTCACTGAAACTAAACCAGGCTGGATTAACTGCATGGCTTCCCTGTCGTGGCGGAACCCGGATCCTGCGAGGGTCAGGAGGTTGGCATCCCAGTCCAGGAGGGACAGTCTGTCCTCCCCCAGTTTGGAGGAACCCTTCTTCCCATTCCCGTCTCAGAGAAGAGAATCTATGGGGAGCCCCCTGCCCCCCCCACTGGAACACACCAGCTCTGAGCTACTGGAGAGGGACCTCATACTGGCAGCGGAACTGGGACAAGCCTTACTGGAGAGGAACGAGGAACTGGGAGCCAAGCTGGAAGAGAGGGACAGAGAGATAGAGGTGAGAGAGGCGTATTCCTGGGTAGCCTGGTCGTGTAAGTTAACGTTTCTATCATCTACATTAAAAGATGTTCCGTGTCCTAATTCACAGTTCAGAGGGGGAAGAAGAGTCACCTCTAGAGGTCACTTCTCAAACCACCTCACTGCAATAATTCAGCTTCTAGGAGTCGTTTCGGGCTGATAGGCTGAAAGAACTGAATCTATTTAGCCTGGAACAAAGAAGCAATAGATAGACTCAGGACAGAGGGAAGGGGACACTGCTTCACACAGAGAGTGCTGAGGGGATGGGATGGGTTATCTAGTCATGTTGCTGAAGGAGACTCTTCTTCACACAGAGAGTGCTGAGGGGATGGGATGGGTTATCTAGTCATGTTGCTGAAGGAGACTCTTCTTCACACAGAGAGTGCTGAGGGGATGGGATGGGTTATCTAGTCATGTTGCTGAAGGAGACTCTTCTTCACACAGAGAGTGCTGAGGGGATGGGATGGGTTACCTAGTCATGTTGCTGAAGGAGACTCTTCTTCACACAGAGAGTGCTGAGGGGATGGGATGGGTTACCTAGTCATGTTGCTTGTCATGTTGGATGGGCCTCCGTCCTATAACCCTACAATAAGGGATGAATAGCAGCGAGGCCTGCTTTCCTGTGCCGGGTGTGAGAGTTGATTATACAGAGGCACACAGGCTGCCGGAGCCCCAGTGTTCTCACCTCCTCTCTCTCCTCAGCTGCTGAAGCAGCAGTGCTATGACATGAAGCTGAAGCAGGACTCTGTGGATCTGGAGTGGTCTCAGCACAGGGTGGACCTGGAGTCGGACCTGGGGCTGGCGAGGGCCCAGCTGGAGCAGTGGCAGAACCAGGACCGGGAGAGGCGGAGAGTGGAGGGGGAGGAGCTGAAAGAGCTGTCCAATCACAACCAGAGGCTGGTGGAGCAGCTTTCTGAGGTAACAAGCCTTCTACCATCTGCATGTTATTAAAATAGCATTTCTATTCCTATGAATGAAATACAATACCATGAAACGTTTAACATAATGTGCGCCTCTTTCCTACAGGAAAATGTGCGCTCTATGAACTGATGGTAATACAGATTTGATGCGCTGGAATTATTTTGCTGGCTGTTCTGTCTGTACTGTAAAGCAGAGTAGATCGACTCTCTTTTGTTCTGTTTCTTTTGTCTGGAGTACAATCCTTTCTCTGCTGCATCATCCCTCCCGCTGTGTGAGGAATGCAGGCCAGCAAGTTTATGAAACAATATCTCCATAATGACAGCGGCTCCCAGACACACCTCACCATGCAGGAACCGCCAATATCACTCTCTGTGCCAGATCCCAGCCAGCTGCACTGTAGAGCCAGTCTGGAGGCTGATGGCAGGCCTGATGAGAACTTCTTGGATTGAGATCTGCTCAGATCTCAGTACGGTCTCCCTGTCACATTCCTCTCTGTTTCGCAGGCAGGGCTGGGGTCTGGCTGGTTGTTCTTGGATTGAGATCTCCTCAGATCTCAGTACGGTCTCCCTGTCACAATCCTCTCTGTTTCTCAGGCAGTCAGGGTGCAGCACGAGCTGATGTCAGAGCTGCGAACACTGAGGGAGGAGTTTGAAGAGAGAGACATGAAGAATTCAATCCGGACGGCCAGAATAGAAGGGCTGCAGGCGGAGGTGAGACTGTGAGTCTGAACTTTCACCTCTCTTCACACAAACACTGTGGGATGTATTTTGGGCACCGTTCTGAAATGAGCTGTGCTTGAAATAGTGGCCACAGTTACCACTGTCAACTCCTTTTAGGGTTTTAAGACTTCAATCATCTCTCCCCTAACCCTCTTTGCTCCAGACTAGATTCAGTTCCCTCGTCCTGTCTTCACAGCTCGTTCCTTGTAGCCCTGGATTAGTGTGCTTGCTCTTCACTAGACTCTCTCCAAAGCCTCACTGTCCTGTTTGTAGTGTGTGGATCTCAACTGAACACAGTATTGTAAGTGTGGTCTCACCAGTGTGCTGCACATTCAGACCTCTCTTGATCTGTGCTCCGCCCTCTTGACTGCACATCTTTGAGTTTGCTGACAGCGATGTCTCTACTCCCTCCCTGAGGTCTGATTAAAGGGTCTTTGCAAGTTCTGTACCTTCCATGTGTATGTGATCCCTACATGCTTGTCATGTGACCCCTTCCCTTTCTGTCTGCGCTGTCTCAGCCTCGTCTATTCTCTGTATTTCAGGGGCGTGCTTTGATCCCCGTCACTCTGGTTCATTGATGCCACGGCTCTGAGTTTAGTGGAGCTTTAGTAAATCTTTATCAGCTAGTTTCAGACCCCGATTAGTTCTAATCTTGAGCTCACTTGCCTGAGTTAACATTGAACAGTTCAAGTCTAATCGGGGTCTGTCAAAGTGCACAGTGGCCCACGTTCACAAAGCCTTCACTCACTCTAAACTCTTTATTTCTCAAACGCAGTGGGAGTGACCCCTAGTTAACCCTGTACGGTTGTTCCTCTACAGAATGTTCTGCTGCTGCAGAGAAAGTCAGAAGCAGAAAAGCAAATGAAATCACTTCAGGAAGAGAATGAGAGGCTGAGGAGCATCTCCGAGGCTCTGCGGGAGAAAGTGCTGGAGCAGCAGGAGAGGGAGGAGGAGAAAGAGAGAGAGGTGAGGACAGAGAGAGAGGCTGAGGAGCATCTCTGAGGCTCTGCGGGAGAAGTGCTGGAGCAGCAGGAGAGGGAGGAGGAGAAAGAGAGAGAGGTGAGGACAGAGAGAGAGGCTGAGGAGCATCTCTGAGGCTCTGCGGGAGAAAGTGCTGGAGCAGCAGGAGAGGGAGGAGGAGAAAGAGAGAGAGGTGAGGACAGAAAGAGAGGCTGAGGAGCATCTCCGAGGCTCTGCGGGAGAAAGTGCTGGAGCAGCAGGAGAGGGAGGAGGAGAAAGAGAGAGAGGTGAGGACAGAGAGGCTGAGGAATAGAGAGAGAGTGTAGAATGAGAGGCACAGAGACGGAGAGATGGAGAAATCTGGGTTTTAATGATATTACACTTAGGAGGGTTACACAGAGCTATCGCATTCTCAAATAAAACCCAGTTCATATCCCTATTGAAATGCATTGTAAGGAATTTGAAGTTCACCTGTACACAGAAATGTAATAATTGAGCTCTAATAGTCTCAGACTGGCATTTGTTATTACAGTGTCTACAGACAGCTGTATGGTATTCCAAGTCTATTCGTTTAAGCGTTGTGTTGAACACTGATCCCCTTGATTCGCTCTGTTTGCCAGCTCTTGCAGGGCAGGGCTGACTTGTTTGAGCAGCGGAGCCTGAACCATTCCCTGCAGACTCGAATTCGAGACCGGGGGGAAGAGGTCAGCTTCACAGAACCCGGGTCCTTCACACCCTCCATCCAATCAGAGCTGGAGCAAGCACAGGTCAGTAGTTATAGGTCTCTAGTCAAACTGCCTGAACAGGACGGCCTCCTCTAGCTTACACATGTTCTTCTTGTTTTTAAAAGCAGGCTCCTTTAACACGTCACTTGCAGTTTAAGAGCCTCACATTTCTGTTAGTGTGTTTTTTCTCCGCCAGTTCTAACCCAGATGAATGATTGTTTCAGAGAGCTGCCGTTTCTCAGGAGATGTGGACGCAGAAAGTTGAGGAAACTCAGAGACTGGAAAATGAGGTTACATTTCATTTACATTTGGTTTTATTTTCCTTTATTAAACAATGAATCAGAAGCCCCAGTTATGTGAGAGCACAGAGACCCCCTGCCCCCCTCCTCAGGGGCACCATAATGCTCTGAAACAGAAACATGCTTCCTGAGGACGCTGCTGACGTGATGCTTTCTTCACAGCTGCAGTGCCAGGGAGCTGAACTGGAGTCTTTAAGAGCAGCAGTGCAGCGTCTGAAACAGCAAGCTGATCAAACTGACAAGAGGTGTGGAGCCATAGTGTGTGTGTGCATGTGCGTGCATCTGTGTGTGCGTGCGTGTGTGTCTCTGTGTGTGTGTGTGTCTCTGTGTGTGTGTGTGTGTGTGTGTGTGTGTGTCTTTGTGTGTGCGTGCATGTGTGAGTGTGTGTAGAAAGCAAAAGTAGAAAGCAAAAGTGTCTTTTCCACGCCCCCACTTCAGATTTGTCCCCCTCCCTCTGTCCAGCTCTCTGGAAGCTGAACTGGATCGCGTCAGATCGGAGCGAGACTCCCTCAGCCTGCAGCTGTTTAACACCATCCAACACAAGGTGGCGCTAGCACAGGAAGTAGAGGACTGGCAGGTATGAGAGGACTGTGTGTGTGTGTGTGTGTGTGTGTGTGTGTGTGTGTGTGTGTCCCTTACTCTGAACTCAGTTCAATAGCAGAGGAATCCGCAGTGTGTGTGTGTGTGCGTCTCTTGGTTTGTATTGGTCTCTTTCTCAGGACCACACTGTGTGTCTCTCACTCTCTCTCACAGGAGGACATGCGGGTGGTCATCACACAGCAGGTCCGGGTGCAGAGCGAGGATGAGAGAGAGAAGGAACGCAAGGCTTCAGTGAAGAGAAAGGACCGCTTCCAATTCAACAGGAGATCATTCAGAGGGAGCGGAGAGGGGAGTGAAGGAGGGAGCAAGGAGGGATTCTTCTCATCCCTCTTCAAACAGAACTGAGAGAGAGGGAGGGAGAGAGGAAGCAGAGAGGGGAGTGAAGGAGGGAGCAAGGAGGGATTTTTCTCATCCCTCTTCAAACAGAACTGAGAGAGGGAGGGAGGGAGAGAGGGAGCAGAGAGGGGAGTGAAGGAGGGATTCTTCTCATCCCTCTTCAAACAGAACTGAGAGAGGGAGGGAGGGAGGGAGGGAGCAGAGAGGGGAGTGAAGGAGGGAGCAAGGAGGGATTCTTCTCATCCCTCTTCAAACAGAACTGAGAGAGAGGGAGGGAGGGAGAGAGGGAGCGTTGAGGGGAGTGAAGGAGGGAGCAAGGAGGGATTCTTCTCATCCCTCTTCAAACAGAACTGAGACAGACAGAGAGGGAGGGAGGGAGAGAGAGAGAGACAGACAGAGAGAGGGGGACGTTTTTGTTTTTTCTTTTTTAATTTCTGTTCATGTAGGGTGGATTGACCAAGCCAGTGCAATGCTAACTGAACGCCTCGCTTGCGTATTAGAGACTTCTATGACGAATGGAAATGTACAGCAGGGGCGAGGTGTGGGCCTACTGTGTGAGCTGCAATCACGATGCGCAACACTGCAGCTCACCACACATTTACAAACGTGTGCCGGGCAACTGGAGTCAAGGGTGGAGCAGCATGGAGAAGCTACAGCACACAGCGAGGTCAAGAGAGATCAGGAAACACACTACATTCAAATGCTGCTCACCACTGACTACATGAATTCATTCCAATACTATATAAAATAAAAGGGTTATTTATTTGAAAAGGAATTGAAAACAAAAACAATAAATGCAACACAGCTGTTTTATACACAACAGTTTTTGTGGTTTAATTTTAAATGACCTTGATGTTGCATTACAGCTTTACCTATACATGAAATAAACAGACGCATCGTTTTCTTTTCAACACACATCTGTACCATCACAGTGTACGTGTTTTGTTTCTTTATTGAAGAAAGTTGTCTTTTTCTGTAATAAAGTGTGTGTTTGTCAAAGCTGTGAGTCTGTCGCTGGTCTGTCCACAGGATGCTGAATGTTAGAAGAGTCAGAAAGAGAACAGAAGCCTGAGAATGAACTCCCAGCAGTGTCTGAGGCAGTCCGGAAGGGTTTGCTGAAGACCAGCTCGTGTGATACTAACGTTTGAGACCTCAGCTCTGTGCAGCGTCCAGTTCGGCTCAGAGCCGCGTTTGTTTTGCATTCTCAACACGTTTTTATTTGACTCTGATCTCTGTTCTTTGGAAATCACCTGCAATCATGCAAACTAGTATAATATATCAATCAATCAGATACTTCACACCCCATCATTCAACACATGTATTTTATTATAATATATCAATCAAGCAGATACTTCACACCCCATCATTCAACACATGTATTTTATTATAACATATCAATCAAGCAGATACTTCACACCCCATCATTCAACACATGTATTTTATTATAACATATCAATCAAGCAGATACTTCACACCCCATCATTCAACACATGTATTTTATTATAACATATCAATCAAGCAGATACTTCACACCCCATCATTCAACACATGTATTTTATTATAACATATCAATCAAGCAGATACTTCACACCCCATCATTCAACACATGTATTTTATTATAACATATCAATCAAGCAGATACTTCACACCCCATCATTCAACACATGTATTTTATTATAATATATCAATCAAGCAGATACTTCACACCCCATCATTCAACACATGTATTTTATTATAACATATCAATCAAGCAGATACTTCACACCCCATCATTCAACACATGTATTTTATTGCTGGTCGTGGTTATGTGAGGTCATTCCTGGCAGCAGTGGGTGTTAGTGCAGCACACTATGAATTCAACACAGTTTACCGTGTTATTTAATACACTTTACCACACCTCTCTGGGCAATGCTTGCCTATGCTTTGCCATGCTTTCACTGTGCTTTATTACACTTTGCGATGCTTTTACTATGGAGAACTTTTAGAAGGGATTTAAAAATCATAATTGAAATGATACTCTACACTGACCCAGCCTAGCCCACAGTGACCCCCAGCCCGCACTGCACCGTGTCCCCACGCTGCTTCATGAAGCACAGCACTGACCCAGCCTAGCCCACAGTGACCCCCAGCCCGCACTGCACCGTGTCCCCACGCTGCTTCATGAAGCACAGCACTGACCCAGCCTAGCCCACAGTGACCCCCAGCCCGCACTGCACCGTGTCCCCACGCTGCTTCATGAAGCACAGCACTGACCCAGCCTAGCCCACAGTGACCCCCAGCCCGCACTGCACCGTGTCCCCGCGCAGCTTCATGAAGCACAGCACTGACCCAGCCTAGCCCACAGTGACCCCCAGCCCGCACTGCACCGTGTCCCCGCGCTGCTTCATGAAGCACAGCACTGACCCAGCCTAGCCCACAGTGACCCCCAGCCCACACTGCACCGTGTCCCCGCGCAGCTTCATGAAGCACAGCACTGACCCAGCCTAGCCCACAGTGACCCCCAGCCCGCACTGCACCGTGTCCCCGCGCTGCTTCATGAAGCACAGCACTGACCCAGCCTAGCCCACAGTGACCCCCAGCCCGCACTGCACCGTGCCCCCACGCTGTTTCATGAAGCACAGCACTGACCCAGCCTAGCCCACAGTGACCCCCAGCCCGCACTGCACCGTGTCCCCGCGCAGCTTCACGAAGCACAGCACTGACCCAGCCTAGCCCACAGTGACCCCCAGCCCACACTGCACCGTGTCCCCGCGCAGCTTCATGAAGCACAGCACTGACCCAGCCTAGCCCACAGTGACCCCCAGCCCGCACTGCACCTTGTCCCCACGGTGGTTCATAAAGGCCCCGAGCGTCAGGGCTGCAGGGAGGGGGGTCAGGCGTTTCTCGAGGACCCCGCCGACAATCCACCGGCTGTCCAGCGTGCCTGCGAGAAATACAAAGACACAGCTCTTACTAATCCCACTGAAACCAGTCCTGATTCAATGGACATCATTCTCAATGCCACTGACAGTATAAACAAATACATACCATTTAATAGAGCTCAAGAATTAGAAGAAAGGGTTGAAACACTGCATTCAAATAACAAACACATTCAGCTGGAGACACAAGCCACAAAGCTAGAGAACTTGGGGTTACGTTTTTACACAACAGCAATATTAACTGAGCTGCTTTACCAAGGCTTTGATTAGTATCAGCGATACTGAGATACAGCCAGAAAGAGGACGCTTTACCTCTGAAGACCATGTTGGCTTCTGGGATGTCCAGCTGGTACCCGAATGAGCATGTTGTCTCCTGGGTCCTAGTGCTTGCCTCAAACTCCACTCCCACCTGGATCTGCAACAATGAAACGCCAGGGAACATCATGCTGACAGTGCTGGGCTGTTACATACACACAGGTCATGCAGATCTCAGTAGTGGGTTTATAATGAGGGTTATGTATTTCTGAAGTAACTACTGTATGTGGATTTAACTGAGAGCACCACCATGCAATTATAATCAGAAAAGCTCACACAGGGGTTTGCAGTCTGTCCCCTCTCTGCCCCCTCTCTGGATCCTCTCTGTATCCTCTCTGAATCCTCTCTGCCCCCTCTCTGGATCCTCTCTGGATCCTCTCTGTATACCCTCTCTGCCCCCTCTCTGGATCCTCTCTGCATCCTCTCTATATCCTCTCTATATCCTCTCTGTATCCTCTCTGCCCCCTCTCTGTATCCTCTCTATATCCTCTCTATATCCTCTCTGCCCCCTCTCTGTATCCTCTCTGTATCCTCTCTGTATCCTCTCTGTATACCGTCTCTGCCCCCTCTCTGTATCCTCTCTGCCCCCTCTCTCTCCCCTCTCTGCCCCCTCTCTGTATCCTCTCTGTATACCGTCTCTGCCCCCTCTCTGTATCCTCTCTGTATCCTCTCTGCCCCCCCTCTCTCCCCTCTCTGTATCCCGTCTCTGCCCCCTCTCTGTATCCTCTATATAGCCGCTCTGTACCTGCTTGTTTGCTCTGTGATAATAGCTGGCATGCGCTCCTCCATTCCCAGCGTTCAGAGTAGCCACCCAGTTCGGACCTTGAGAAATAAACACTTCAATCAGCATTACAGTGACTGACAGACAGACAGACAGACAGACAGGCAGACAGACAGACAGACAGGCAGACACACACACACACACAGATCATTCAATACATGGCAGATTGATGCAGGTACATTTGGATGCAGCTCTGGAATTTCGATGAGCTGAATCGCCAGCCCCTGTCTAACTGTTCTGCATGCCCCCGCACTCCCCTCTCTCATACCCACCTGAATATTGCCCTGCCAGTGTCACGATGCCCCCCTCCTCTGCCCGGCCGCGGTGGTACACCAGCTCCCCTCCCAGAACCAGCTGCGGAGACACACTCTGCAGGAAGTGTGCCACCATGATTACTGTCCGTGGGGAAACAAACATTACCTCCATTAACAGGCAGATTATCTTTGTGCAGATTGTGAAAACGCAGGAGAGGGTAGAATGTCTCACCCGACTCTCTAAGGAGATCTGGGTTTGCCAGAGTGACAGCAGCAGTGAAATCACCTCCTCGATATTCTGTCTCAAACTGCCAGACTAGAAACTGAGACCGCTGAGTCTGAGAGAGAGAGAGACAGAGAGAAATTATAAAGAAAACCGTCTCTGTTTGATAAACTCGTCAGCATTTTCATTCTACACTATTCAAGTGTCACTGGCATGAAGCTCATCCTCACACTGACAGCTCTCACTCTCAATCACAGCCATGGAGGATGAAGCTCATCATCACACTGACAGCTCTCACTCTCAATCACAGCCATGGAGGATGAAGCTCATCATCACACTGACAGCTCTCACTCTCAATCACAGCCATGGAGGATGAAGCTCATCATCACACTGACAGCTCTCACTCTCAATCACAGCCATGGAGGATGAAGCTCATCATCACACTGACAGCTCTCACTCTCAATCACAGCCATGGAGGATGAAGCTCATCATCACACTGACAGCTCTCACTCTCAATCACAGCCATGGAGGATGAAGCTCATCATCACACTGACAGCTCTCACTCTCAATCACAGCCATGGAGGATGAAGCTCATCATCACACTGACAGCTCTCACTCTCAATCACAGCCATGGAGGATGAAGCTCATCATCACACTGACAGCTCTCACTCTCAATCACAGCCATGGAGGGGTATGTATGTTACTGTTATACATTCAGCTCTTTCGGGACAAAACTAATAAATATTTCTGATCAAAAGCTCACCTGGAAGACAGCCTTGGCTCTGATTCGCTCACTCAGGAAGTGAAGACACTGGGCATTGAGACTGCCAAAGGAGTCCATCTCTCCAACCAGCACGGGGCAGGCCTGGGGGAGAGAGAGGAGACAGAGAGGGTTCCATGAGTCTCATCACTCTAACCAGCACGGTGCAGGCCTGGGGGAGAGAGAGGAGAGAGAGAGAGGAGAGAGAGAGGGTTCCATGAGTCTCATCTCTCTAACCAGCACGGGGCAGGCCTGGGGGAGAGAGAGGAGAGAGAGAGAGGAGAGAGAGGGTTCCAGGAGTCTCATCTCTCTAACCAGCACGGTGCAGGCCTGGGGGAGAGAGAGGAGAGAGAGAGGGTTTCCAGGAGTCTCATCACTCTAACCAGCACGGTGCAGGCCTGGGGGAGAGAGAGGAGAGAGAGAGAGGAGAGAGAGGGTTTCCAGGAGTCTCATCTCTCTAACCAGCACGGGGCAGGCCTGGGGGAGAGAGAGGAGAGAGAGGGTTTCCAGGAGTCTCATCTCTCTAACCAGCACGGGGCAGGCCTGGGGGAGAGAGAGGGTTCCATGAGTCTCATCGCTCTAACCAGCACAGGGCAGGCCTGGGGGAGAGAGAGGAAAGAGAGAGGGTTTCCAGGAGTCTCAAACACTTCAGGATTGTTATGAACACAAAGTAGAAAAGTCTCCTCACCTCCTCTCTCCTGTCTGAATCGCTCTGCTGATACGAGGCATTAAAGCGATAGTTGGACGGTCCGACTGCACTGAGGTGGAGAATGTGACTCGCCTGTCAAAACAGATATGCATTAATATTGCGTGTTAAAAGACTAAACCATCTTTCTGTCTTTCTGCTTCACACTGAGTGCTGTTGCATCCCCTGTCTTTATAAACTGCAAAGCCACCAATGTAGAACTGCAAATATAACATAAAAACATTCACTAATCAGACAATGCCATTGGACCCAGCTAAGCCCCTCCGATTCTGAGCAGCTGATTGATCTCAGAGCTTTGTCAAGTCGGGTCTTAAAGGATCCCAGTGATTCTGCATCAACAACATGACTAGGTAACCCATCCCATCCCCTCAGCGCTCTCTGTGTGAAGAAGAGTCTCTTCCCTCTGTCCTGAGTCTATCTCCACTTCATTTCCACGCTGTGGTCTCTGGTTTTAACTCTGGTCCTGGTTTCTGTGCTGCACTCAAAGTATTGGTTCAGATCGCCCAAGTCGACTCCTTTGAAGATTTGAAACTCTTCAATCACATCCCCTGACTCTTCTTTGTTCTATGCAGTGGAATAACTGACAACACACGCCTGTGTGATTAATAGATGAAGAGAAATTCCTCACCTTAAAGAAAGTGCTTATTGTCCTGTTGATGGTCAGCTTCACTCCTTCCGTCTGGTGTGGAAAAACATCTGTAATTCCAACAGAAACGATGAAAAAGCTTTTCCAGTCTTTCCAATATTGCAGATTCATTGCAGAGACTGTGCTAGATGATTGTGGGTGTGTGAGCAAATCTGTACAGAAACGAGCACCCCCCGTCCCTGCCCCTCCCCTGCCCCTCGCCGCCCGCCCCTGCCCACCCCGTCACACCCCGCCCCTCCCTCCCGTCACACCCCTGCCCCTCCCGCCCGCCCTCCCTCCCGTCCGCCCACCGCCCCTCTCCGCCATGCCCCTTGCCCCTCCCGCCACGCCCCCTGCCCCTCTCCGCCATGCCCCCTGCCCACCCCGTCACACCCCTGCCCCTCTCCGCCAAGCCCCGTACCTTTACACCTCCTGTGCAGCATGTCAAAGCCGCCCGGATTGGGCAGTCGCCCGTCCCTCTTGTCCCATCGCTGGGGGACACAGCTCTGGCGGAACGGAGAGGGGAGATGAACAGGAAGAGAAGACAGAGCCAGGACACTTCCCATGGGAGACAGCAGGGGGCGACAGTCTCTCTCTGCAGCACAAGCCCTGCAGATAAGCACAGGGGAGATCCACACAGACCACCGGGTTTAGTTATGTGGCTTTTATATTGCACAATTCTTTCCTATCAACGTTTAAACTTTTTTTTGTTATAATTTTTAATACGTTTTATTAACTCTAAGCATCTCAGCTAGTCCAAAGCCTCAGAGCGAAGATATGGAGTGTCCTCTAGTGGTGGGAAGAGGAAATGCCATTTTATTTTAGTGTTACAGTGCTTTCTGTGTGCAAATGTCACGTGACTGGTCTAAAGACAAGAATGACATTAAAATGACGGTGCTGCGAAATCTTACACAGGTCCATTTGTACCAAATATCAAACCAAACCACACACGGACCAGCCTTGCTTTTGTAATAATAATTATCACTGTGTTGATTATTGCAGTTATCGGATATACGAGTTATATAATATGCATTCTAAGAATTAACGTTAAATAATCTACAATCAGATTCAATCCCAGTAAATGTTATATCGCTGGAGCACAAAGCCAGCCAACCTTTATAGAACTGACATTGAAAAACATCTCTCACGAGCCTCAGCATCCAGGGAAATAAGAAGCCGAGACGAGCAGGATGAGCGCGTGTGTCGCGGGACCCCCAGCAGCGCTGCTGCTGCTTCACTGACCTCCGGGAGGAAGCGAAATGCAGCGCTGCTAGGTAGGGTACTCCTCGCTGGATACAATATAACATACTCGTAACCTTTTACAACAAGGCTTACTTTTAAAAAGGTCTAGTGGAATGAAATGCACGTGTCCTCGTTTAAATAGCATGGATGTATTGCAATTCAGAGAGACATCGCTCCTGCATGATAACCTTCTCATCCAGTCCTATAATAATATCTGTAATAAAGGACACCTACTCTTAACTTGCCATTGTGTTCTTTCCTCGCTGCTGGTAATCCTTGCACGCATATACGACAGGAACATGCAATATCCGAGACAAGCAACACATTCAAATGGGTTAGAAACACAATCATATAGGATAACCATTCCATCCATCCCCGAGAGACGGAACTGCACTAGCCTTGGTGCACCATGGCTTCATTCCTTCCCGGTGTGCGACCGGTAAACATTTCCCTACTCACACACTGACGCGGTTTTTGTTTCCGTTTAGTTTCAGTTCGCGTATACAATACTATATTATATTTTATGTTTTAGATTAATTCACTCTCAGTTGATATTTCTGAAATATATTGTAAAATATGCTACCGCTTTGATATGTTAGCTAAAATTAACTAACATGTGATGGATATATGCGTAAAAAATATATATATATCTGAAAGATACTCAAATGCAGTAGTATGTAAAGTATGTGTGAACAGTTCACATGCATTATTTGTCCATGTATATTGGACACGGCAGCTCACAGCTTCAGTGGGTTAACACGAGTGGAACGCAAGGTGTGGCGTGTTCCATCAGCACTTCCGGTCACGCACAAGATGGCTGACGAGGCAACCCGGCGAGCTGTGTCTGAGATCCCGCTGCTGAAAACCAACTCGGGTCCGAGAGACAAGGAGCTGTGGGTTCAGAGACTGCGAGAGGAGTACCTGGCCCTGATCAAGGTACTGCAGCTCCAGCCTGGGCGCTTTTAAATGAATTGGATCAGCAGGACCGCCCCGCTCCCGCTCCCGTTTCTGTGTCATGCACAGTGCGGTGTGAACGGCAGGCTGGAAGATACTCAAATATAATGCCTGCCGCAATATAACGCGCTTTTAAAATGATTTCCAGACATCTTTGTTAAGATTAAAGCGAGTTGTTTGTATTAAAATCCTGAACTATGTCACATACGATACTGCACTGTGTGCTTGTCATAACAGTAACGCCGTAAATATAATTACTTGTGCTAAACTAGTGTAAGTAAATGTGTTGCAAAAAGAAACGTTTGACATCCCAATGGCATTACACTACAGTTTTATACCGTATAGTAAAGAGGTTCAAGTTTAGGGCAGAAGCCTACACGCCATCCTTGTCTCCTCTCATAAGCACCGGATGACAGTTTGAGTGACACGCTGTTAATACAGCATGCTAGTATTGTACCGCTGGTATTGTAATGGACTAGATTCACTGTCGACAAATAAGCTCGACTTCAAACTGATACAATAACAGCACGCACTGCTTTTAGAACCAGTAAAATGTTGAAACCGTTTTAATTTTTTTGAGTTCTGAAGGTGACATCTTTTCAAATCATCTCAAACGAGACGTCCTCTGCAGATTTGAAGTGAATATTTTGATTCATTTCCTTTCTCTTGTGCCTTCTCCCCCAGTATGTAGAAAACAACAAGCAAGCAGACAATGACTGGTTCCGGCTGGAGTCCAATAAGGAGGGTACCAGGTCTGTATCTAGAGGGGATCATGAAGGAGGCTGTGTGGTCCAGTGGTTAAAGAAATGGGCTTGTAACCAGGAGGTCCCCGGTTCAAATCCCACCTCAGCCACTGACTCATTGTGTGACCCTGAGCAAGTCACTTCACCTCCTTGTGCTCCGTCTTTCGGGTGAGATGTAATTGTAAGTGACTCTGCAGCTGATGCATAGTTCACACACCCTAGTCTCTGTAAGTCACCTTGGATAAAGGCGTCTGCTAAATAAACTAATAATAATAATAATAATAATAATAATAATAATAATAATAATAATAATAATAATAATAATAATAGTAATAATAATAATAATAACCAGACTCTCTGTTTGTTGCAGGTGGTTTGGGAAATGCTGGTATATTCATGATTTGCTCAAATATGAATTTGATGTTGAATTTGATGTAAGTATGTGAAGGCGTGTGCATACATGAGAAATATGCCTTGTTTGGAATACACATGGTTCCAATCTGCTGGTTATTTAATGTCTATTAATCTGCATTCTGCTGGCTTCAGTGCTAGTGTTGAGGTGACAGTAAGCCTGATTAATGAGGAGGTTTCCACAGGTGTTGAGCGCATGCAAAGGAACTGTCATTCTTTTTGAAGTTTCTGTGGAGAGTAAGGCTGCTGCAGGTATGGTTGAGCTAGTCTCTGAGGCGCTGATGTATAACACAAGTCATTGTAAGTAAGCCAGGGAGCTGTGTCCAGTGTATAATCACGAGGTGTCGTCACATTCCTGTGTGGTGTTGAAGAGCAGGTCTGGGGATTGCTCTCAAGCCCCTCTTCTGTCTCGTCCTCTTCCAGATCCCGGTTACCTATCCTGCCACAGCTCCTGAAGTCGCAATTCCTGAACTTGACGGCAAGACGGCCAAAATGTACAGGTGTGTTCATCGTGTGTCATTCATCTCTTAAATGTACAGGTGTGTTCATCGTGTGTCATTCATCTCTTAAATGTACAGGTGTGTTCATCGTGTGTCATTCATCTCTTAAATGTACAGGTGTGTTCATCGTGTGTCATTCATCTCTTAAATGTACAGGTGTGTTCATCGTGTGTCATTCATCTCTTAAATGTACAGGTGTGTTCATCGTGTGTCATTCATCTCTTAAATGTACAGTTGTGTTCATCGTGTGTCATTCATCTCTTAAATGTACAGGTGTGTTCATCGTGTGTCATTCATCTCTTATCCCCAATGCCACAAAAACCCATTGGTCTGAAAAACGCGATCGCATGTTGATCTGCAAATGCAATGAATCCACTCTGTTACACAGATATTGATGCAGTGCTGGATGTGCGAATGAAGATTCAGACTACATAGCTTTGAGAATCGAGCGCATTTGACAAAGACCATGAGGCAGCTTTTGTGTTTTCATTGCAGGGGCGGAAAGATTTGCCTGACCGATCACTTCAAGCCGCTCTGGGCGCGGAACGTCCCCAAATTCGGACTGGCTCACTTGATGGCTCTGGGGGTGAGTTACTCTCTGATTCAGCTGTTGATTCGGATTGGCTCTGGGGGTGAGTTACTCTCTGATTCAGCTGTTGATTCGGATTGGCTCTGGGGGTGAGTTACTCTCTGATTCGGCTGTTGATTCGAATTGGCTCTGGGGGTGAGTTACTCTCTGATTCAGCTGTTGATTCGGATGGGCTCTGGGGGTGAGTTACTCTCTGATTCAGCTGTTGATTCGGATGGGCTCTGGGGGTGAGTTACTCTCTGATTCAGCTGTTGATTCGGATTGGCTCTGGGGCTGAGTTACTCTCTGATTCAGCTGTTGATTCGGATTGGCTCTGGGGGTGAGTTACTCTCTGATTCAGCTGTTGATTCGGATTGGCTCTGGGGGTGAGTTACTCTCTGATTCAGCTGTTGATTCGGATTGGCTCTGGGGGTGAGTTACTCTCTGATTCAGCTGTTGATTCGGATGGGCTCTGGGGGTGAGTTACTCTCTGATTCAGCTGTTGATTCGGATTGGCTCTGGGGGTGAGTTACTCTCTGATTCAGCTGTTGATTCGGATTGGCTCTGGGGGTGAGTTACTCTCTGATTCAGCTGTTGATTCGGATTGGCTCTGGGGGTGAGTTACTCTCTGATTCAGCTGTTGATTCGGATTGGCTCTGGGGTGAGTTACTCTCTGATTCAGCTGTTGATTCGAATTGGCTCTGGGGGTGAGTTACTCTCTGATTCAGCTGTTGATTCGGATTGGCTCTGGGGGTGAGTTACTCTCTGATTCAGCTGTTGATTCGGATTGGCTCTGGGGGTGAGTTACTCTCTGATTCAGCTGTTGATTCGGATTGGCTCTGGGGGTGAGTTACTCTCTGATTCAGCTGTTGATTCGGATTGGCTCTGGGGGTGAGTTACTCTCTGATTCAGCTGTTGATTCGGATTGGCTCTGGGGTGAGTTACTCTCTGATTCAGCTGTTGATTCGGATTGGCTCTGGGGTGAGTTACTCTCTGATTCAGCTGTTGATTCGGATTGGCTCTGGGGTGAGTTACTCTCTGATTCAGCTGTTGATTCGGATTGGCTCTGGGGTGAGTTACTCTCTGATTCAGCTGTTGATTCGGATTGGCTCTGGGGTGAGTTACTCTCTGATTCAGCTGTTGATTCGGATTGGCTCTGGGGTGAGTTACTCTCTGATTCAGCTGTTGATTCGGATTGGCTCTGGGGTGAGTTACTCTCTGATTCAGCTGTTGATTCGGATTGGCTCTGGGGTGAGTTACTCTCTGATTCAGCTGTTGATTCGGATGGGCTCTGGGGGTGAGTTACTCTCTGATTCAGCTGTTGATTCGGATGGGCTCTGGGGGTGAGTTACTCTCTGATTCAGCTGTTGATTCGGATGGCTCTGGGAGTGAGTTACTCTCTGATTCAGCTGTTGATTCGGATTGGCTCTGGGGGTGAGTTACACCCCGAATCTCTTCTCCGTCTCACTCTCTTTGTTACTGTGAGTGAACAGACACACAGTAAGATGCTTCTTTCTCTCTCTTGTTCCCAGCTTGGACCGTGGCTGGCAGTGGAAATCCCGGATCTCATAGCCAAGGGGCTGATTGAACACAAAGAGCAGCAGACCAGCTGAGGACAGAAAATCCACCCACCTCCCTCCCTCCCTCTGTCTGTCTGAGGAGAGACTGGCACACCCACCTCCCTCCCTCCCTCCCTCCCTCCGTCCGTCTGTCTGAGGAGAGACTGGCACCACCCACCTCCCTCCCTCCCTCCCTCCCTCTGTCTGTCTGAGGAGAGACTGGCACACCACCACCTCCCTCCCTCCCTCCCTCTGTCTGTCTGAGGAGAGACTGGCACACCCACCTCCCTCCCTCCCTCCCTCCGTCTGTCTGATGAGAGACTGGCACACCCACCTCCCTCCTCCCTCCCTCCCTCCGTCTGTCTGAGGAGAGACTGGCACACCCACCCACCTCCCTCCCTCCCTCCCTCTGTCTGAGGAGAGACTGGCACACCACCTCCCTCCCTCCCTCCCTCCGTCTGTCTGTCTGAGGAGAGACTGGCACACCCACCTCCCTCCCTCCCTCCCTCTCGTCTGTCTGAGGAGAGACTGGCACACCCACCTCCCTCCCTCCCTCCCTCTGTCTGTCTGAGGAGAGACTGGCACACCCACCTCCCTTCCTTCCTCCTCCCTCCCTCCGTCTGTCTGAGGAGAGACTGGCACACCCACCTCCCTCCCTCCCTCCCTCCCTCTGTCTGTCTGAGGAGAGACTGGCACACCCACCTCCCTCCCTCCCTCCCTCTGTCTGTCTGAGGAGAGACTGGCACACCCACCTCCCTCCCTCCCTCCCTCCCTCTGTCTGTCTGAGGAGAGACTGGCACACCACCTCCCTCCCTCCCTCCCTCCATCTGTCTGAGGAGAGACTGGCACAACCACCTCCCTCCCTCCCTCCCTCTGTCTGTCTGATGAGAGACTGGCACACCCACCTCCCTCCCTCCCTCCCTCCGTCTGTCTGATGAGAGACTGGCACAACCACCTCCCTCCCTCCCTCCCTCTGTCTGTCTGATGAGAGACTGGCACACCCACCTCCCTCCCTCCCTCCCTCCCTCAGTCTGTCTGAGGAGAGACTGGCACACCCACTCCCTCCCTCCCTCCCTCATTCTGTCTGAGGAGAGACTGGCACACCCACCTCCCTCCCTCCCTCCCTCTGTCTGCCTGTCTGATGAGAGACTGGCACACCCACCTCCCTCCCTCCCTCCCTCTGTCTGCCTGTCTGATGAGAGACTGGCACACTCACCTCCCTCCCTCCCTCCCTCTGTGTGTCTGCAGTCTTCTTAGTCACTCCAGACAGTAGCTCAGTTTCCATTGCTATGGTTTTAGTCCAGACCCCACCAGTAGCACTAAGCTTCAGTTCTCTTCCAGGGGGAGCAGGCATCAGTAAGGACAGGCTGCATTGCAGTTAACGTGCAATTCTCTTCAGGTCTGATTCTGAAGAGATAGATGGAAAAATGTAACACATTTCAAAAGAAATCAAAGGAAATGGTCCCCTTTCATCTTGAGTGTCCATTTCATATCACTTCAGAGTGACTGCGCACACATTGAGACAGTAAAACCAGAGCGACCCCCAGCAACCTGGAAACATGAGCTTTAAACACAGAAGAAAGAGTTGACAAGGCTAGTGCCAAACGACGTGAAAGAGTAATTCTCCTCCAAGGAGCCCCTCTGCTCTCTCCTGTGCTGTAACTGTCAAATTGTTTTTAAAGGTCGTCTGTGTTATTACATGAACAGGACCGCTTCCGATTCTCAATCTTATTTAAGAAATGGTGACAGTAATAATAAACTATTTCAGTGATAGTCGTGTATTTTGTGTGTGTGTGTGTTGTTTGATTTGTTTGTAATCGTTATTTCCTGTTGGAAACGTTCTGCAAGCTGTAATCCTGGGTCCAAACCTCACGCTGTTCCATATCAAAGAACACTGCATCTCTAAACCATTTCCTGATTCACTGTGCATCTCTAAACCATTCCCTGATTCACTGCATCTCTAAACCATTCCCTGATTCACTGCATCTCTAAACCATTTCCTGATTCACTGTGCATCTCTAAACCATTCCGATTCACTGTGTATCTCTAAACCATTCCCTGATTCACTGTGCATCTCTAAATCATTCCATTTCACTGTGCATCTCTAAACCATTCCCTGATTCACTGTGCATCTCTAAACCATTCCCTGATTCACTGTGCATCTCTAAACCATTCCCTGATTCACTGCATCTCTAAACCATTTCCTGATTCACTGTGCATCTCTAAACCATTCCCTGATTCACTGCATCTCTAAACCATTCCCTGATTCACTGCATCTCTAAACCATTTCCTGATTCACTGTGCATCTCTAAACCATTCCCTGATTCACTGCATCTCTAAACCATTCCCTGATTCACTGTGCATCTCTAAACCATTCCCTGATTCACTGCATCTCTAAACCATTCCCTGATTCACTGCATCTCTAAACCATTTCCTGATTCACTGCATCTCTAAACCATTCCGATTCACTGTGCATCTCTGAACCATTCCCTGATTCACTGTGCATCTCTAAACCATTCCCTGATTCACTGCATCTCTAAACCATTTCCTGATTCACTGTGCATCTCTAAACCATTCCGATTCACTGCATCTCTAAACCATTTCCTGATTCACTGTGCATCTCTAAACCATTCCCTGATTCACTGCATCTCTAAACCATTTCCTGATTCACTGCATCTCTAAACCATTCCCTGATTCACTGCATCTCTAAACCATTCCCTGATTCACTGCATCTCTAAACCATTCCCTGATTCACTGTGCATCTCTAAACCATTCCCTGATTCACTGCATCTCTAAACCATTCCCTGATTCACTGCATCTCTAAACCATTCCCTGATTCACATGACAATCTCCTTTGGGGTCAATTTGTAAGCACAATGCCACACTTCAGGGTGTCACACCCCTAGAGTGCGGTGACTGGACCACTAACCCCTGCTGTGTGTGTATCTGCTTTCATAACGCCCCAGAGTATTGCATGTACAAGGTAAACAACAACCTGCACAATACTGTAAATAAAAATTCTGCTTTTGCTGTCATGCGTGTTTCGTGTAAAACGCATTTTAAACAACCAGACTATTGCACAGCAATAAATCGCTTGTGTTTATTATAACGTCAGAGAGATGACGTCTCCGAGTGCCAGCTGGGCGTCAAGGATAATGGGCGTGTTTTACAGGGACCCTCGTGGCTATTGGTTTACAGCTCCCAGCTTGGGAAATACGATTGGTTCTCCTTCAATGTCTGGATCCTGATTTGTCAACATTCCGCGAGGAGGCGGGTCCAGGTAGACGCAGTTCAGTGTTTAGGGAAGAGAGAAAGAAATTCAGCGGCTGCTGTTTTCAACGGGAGAGTTTGTTGCTTTTTTTAATTTTCCAATTCGTGCTGTTTTTAGACATACCAGTACGTTTCTATTAAAGGGGCTCGGTTCTGGAATTGAAATAACCGTCAGATAGGATTATTTATTTATTTAAAATCTGTTTAACCCAGCGGAAATGACGCTAACCCTGAGTAACGGTTTAAGATTACTTACAGTATTGGTCCAGGTTTCAGCCTGAAGCGGTGTGCTCAGCAACCTGACGCCTCAATGATTTACTAAACAAAACTCAAAGAAACCAACTTATGGCTTGCTTGTTTAATAATTCTCATTGTGTGTCTTAATAATTAATAATGCGTTTAACTTCGTAGACCTTGGCTAGGTTTTTGTTTTTTTTATTGCATGGGCTGCGTTTTCCTAAACCCGCTGCTATCTGTGTGCATATACAGCCAAACACTAACTCATGCTGCAGAGCCTTTTAAACAGCGAGGAAAGGCTTCTTAGGATGTTTCTTCTGATCGGTTACACTCACATCTGCAAGTTTAAGCGTTAGGAATTCAAAGAGAAGCTAGCGCCGCTACAGCCTGTCGTGATCTCTCAGTGTGGAGGGGGATGGTAAATGTGTACATTTGATAATTAAAAGCCAGTCTTCTTTGCTTCAGGACAGCTGCAGGTGAACGTGGAAGGATTTCATATGGAATGTGCCCCCGTTAAACACCAGGCTCCTGAGCTGCAGTGTTGTGTCATTGAGAAGGAGGTTTCAGAACCCTGGTCTCAGGACTGTAAAGAGGAGCGGGCTGAGCCTCACCGGGGACCCCACGTTAAACACGAGGCTCCTGAGCTGCAGTGTTGTGTCATTGAGAAGGAGGTTTCAGAGCCCTGGTCTCAGGACTGTAAAGAGGAGCGGGCTGAGCCTCACCGGGGACCCCACGTTAAACACGAGGCTCCTGAGCTGCAGTGTTGTGTCATTGAGGAGGAGGTTTCAGAGCCCTGGTCTCAGGACTGTAAAGAGGAGCGGGCTGAGCATCACCGGGGACCCCACGTTAAACACAAGGCTCCTGAGCTGCAGAGTTGTGTCATTGAGAAGGAGGTTTCAGAGCCCTGGTCTCAGGACTGTAAAGAGGAGCGGGCTGAGCCTCACCGGGGACCCCACGTTAAACACCAGGCTCCTGAGCTGCAGTGTTGTGTCATTGAGAAGGAGGTTTCAGAACCCTGGTCTCAGGACTGTAAAGAGGAGCGGGCTGAGCCTCACCGGGGACCCCACGTTAAACACGAGGCTCCTGAGCTGGACTCTGACAGCATTGCACAGCATGTCTCTGAACTGGGGGCAGTGCACATCATAGAGGAGAGTCCTGAATGGGAATCTGTCCACAATCAAGCAAAAAGGGCATCTGCTACCAGCATTACATGTAAGTAAGACTGTTTCCATGCCAGACCTTTAAAACCCCATTGTTATTCTAGATCTGAGACTCCCACACAGTGTAACTTACACAAACCATAACTTACACAGCGATCACAAAGACAAACCGAGTGCTTGGGTACACAGAACACAGCGATCACAAAGACAAACTGAGTGCTTGGGTACACAGAACACAGCGATCACAAAGACAAACCGAGTTCTTGGGTACACAGAACACAGCGATCACAAAGACAAACCGAGTGCTTGGGTACACAGAACACAGCGATCACAAAGACAAACCGAGTGCTTGGGTACACAGAACACAGCGATCACAAAGACAAACCGAGTGCTTGGGTATACAGAACACAGCGATCACAAAGACAAACCGAGTGCTTGGGTACACAGAACACAGCGATCACAAAGACAAACCGAGTGCTTGGGTACACAGAACACAGCGATCACAAAGACAAACTGAGTGCTTGGGTACACAGAACACAGCGATCACAAAGACAAACCGAGTTCTTGGGTACACAGAACACAGCGATCACAAAGACAAACCGAGTGCTTGGGTATACAGAACACAGCGATCACAAAGACAAACCGAGTGCTTGGGTATACAGTGTGAACAGAGCAGTTGTTTAACTATGCTGACATTGATTCTCTCTCTGTCTCTCTTTCTTTCTAAAGCATCCTATCCCTGTCCCCACTGTGCAGTGTCTTTCACTGGACAGTCGTACCTTCAGGGACACATAAAGAACAAACACAGGGAACAATACCTGGAGACCCTGAGAGCCGGATCACTGAAAAGCAAACCATTCGAGTCCAGACTCCTGACTGCATTAAACTTACTGAGCACAGCAACCGAGGAGCCCGCGTGTGCCAGCAACTGTGAAACTGTGGACGACCGCCAGGCAAACCGCCAACACTGCACTGACTGTGGGAAGAGCTTTAGTGGGCTCGCCCGCCTGAAAAGACACCGTGAAATTCACGGGGGACAGCCCCCGTATCACTGCTCTGAATGTCCGAAGAGTTTCAGGGATTCTGAAAAACTGGAAACTCACCAGAGGACTCACACAGGAGAGACTCCGCATCACTGCACTGACTGTGGGAAGAGTTTCACTCAGTTAGGAAATCTTAAAATCCACCAGCGGATCCACACAGGGGAAAGCCCCTACAGCTGTGCTGAGTGCAAGAAAAGCTTCAAGTACTTAGAGTCCCTGAAACAGCATGAGAGAATCCACACAGGTGAGACTCCTTATCACTGCAGTGAATGTGAGAGGAGCTTCAGTGTGCTGGGAAACCTGAAGAAACACCAGCGAATCCACACAGGAGAGACTCCGTATCACTGCAGCGTCTGTGGAAAGAGTTTCAATCAGGTACAGAACCTGAAGAAACACCAGCAGATGCACAGCGGAGAAACGCCATTCGTCTGTACTGACTGTGGAAAGAGCTTCAATCAGTCAGGGAACCTGAGAGCTCACCAGCGCATTCACACAGGGGAGACCCCCTATATATGCAGGGAGTGTGGGAAGAGTTTCAGACAATCAGGAAACCTCAAAACACACCAGAGGACTCACACGGGAGAATCTCCATACGTGTGTGGAGAATGTGGGAAGGGTTTCAAAGACTCTGGGAAACTGAGAAGACACCAGCTGGTTCACTCAGGAGAGACTCCCTATCACTGTGTGGAGTGTGGGAAGAGCTTCAACCAGCTCGGAAATCTAAAAGCACACCAGCGAGTTCACAAGGGACACACTGCCCTGCATCCATGCTGAAGGCAGCTCTGAAATCTTAAAACACAGAGCGAGTTCACAAGGGACACACTGCCCTGCATCCATGCTGAATGCAGCTCTGAAATCTTAAAACACAGAGCGAGTTCACAAGGGACACACTGCCCTGCATCCATGCTGAATGCAGCTCTGAAATCTTAAAACACAGAGCGAGTTCACAAGGGACACACTGCCCTGTATCCATGCTGAATGCAGCTCTGAAATCTTAAAACACAGAGCGAGTTCACAAGGGACACACTGCCCTGCATCCATGCTGAATGCAGCTCTGAAATCTTAAAACACAGAGCGAGTTCACAAGGGACACACTGCCCTGCATCCATGCTGAATGCAGCTCTGAAATCTTAAAACACAGAGCGAGTTCACAAGGGACACACTGCCCTGTATCCATGCTGAAGGCAGCTCTGAAATCTTAAAACACAGAGCGAGTTCACAAGGGACACACTGCCCTGTATCCATGCTGAAGGCAGCTCTGAAATCTTAAAACACAGAGCGAGTTCACAAGGGACACACTGCCCTGCATCCATGCTGAATGCAGCTCTGAAATCTTAAAACACAGAGCGAGTTCACAAGGGACACACTGCCCTGTATCCATGCTGAAGGCAGCTCTGAAATCTTAAAACACAGAGCGAGTTCACAAGGGACACACTGCCCTGCATCCATGCTGAATGCAGCTCTGAAATCTTAAAACACAGAGCGAGTTCACAAGGGACACACTGCCCTGTATCCATGCTGAATGCAGCTCTGAAATCTTAAAACACAGAGCGAGTTCACAAGGGACACACTGCCCTGCATCCATGCTGAATGCAGCTCTGAAATCTTAAAACACAGAGCGAGTTCACAAGGGACACACTGCCCTGCATCCATGCTGAAGGCAGCTCTGAAATCTTAAAACACAAAGCGAGTTCACAAGGGACACACTGCCCTGCATCCATGCTGAAGGCAGCTCTGAAATCTTAAAACACAAAGCGAGTTCACAAGGGACACACTGCCTTATATCCATGCTGAAGGCAGCCCTTGTCAATGGACAGACTGAAAGATTTTTCACCTTGATTAAAAACTCATTTCTATGTGTGATTTGAAATAGATACACAGGTTCACATGTACAGGAGTGTGCATGTCTATAGCAAAGACCCATGAAGCAGTTGTTTTAAACAGCTGCTGTTGTTGCAGGATTGCACAGCAGCAGACACGCCCAGCTCACTGAAACAAGTTTAAAAAGCAGCAGATTGCAGATAGAATTGACAGAGTCGACTCATAAGCATTTCCATGAATATCATACCAGCGGATACTGAACTGGTCCTGAGAAGGAAGCACCGTGCTTCCATCTAATGTACAGAAGACTGCAGTGTGTTTGTTTAAAGCTTTTCAATGGGCCAGTATTCCATCTGTTGCATGCACAGTAGAGTTCAATGTATGGTGTTACTGGACAGTGTTGTGATGTATGCGATGATGTGCGCGTTGCGATGTCTGTAGAGGTTCACGCACATTAATGAAACGTGCTGTCGCTGTTCTGTGTCATGCTATTATAACCTGACGTGCGGGTCATGTATTGCTTTATTACTGGCGGTCTGATAAAGTCAGCTCTGTCATGATTTGAATTGTCTATCGCTTTCATTCCGCTGCTGTGTTCTGATCACGTGCTTTCACGAGCAAGCCGGCGACACGCATTCGTAGAACATTGGTAAGGGTTCTTAAACGACGTGAACCTTCACACCTTCTGATGCACGTTGCAAACATATATTTTTTGTTATCAACAAAACATTACTGCTATCAGAAATGGAGGATTAAGTGTTAAACGGCTTGCCACGCCTGAACCACGGTGAGAGCTGCGATCGTGCAGACAGGAGCAGACAACGTCACTCAACGCGCAGCCGAACGCAGCCACTGCGGCTGAACGCCTGCATGACTGACAGTTTGACTGTCTAATCAGGGCACGTCAGCGGCCCAAGCTGTGCCCAGTGAAAGACTGGAAGAGGAGGGTTTTAATGGAGTGTTTCCTGTTACATTGTTCCCGAGCGAGTTCTGGTGAGTAGTATTGTAACTTTTTACACTGCAGAATGAATAAGTTGAGACTTTGCACTCAAAGCCGTTTGCAGCGCCGGGAATGCGCGTCCATAAAGCAGCGTTCTTTGTGAGTTCCTGAAGGTGCTGTGGATTTCACACGCTGTCTTGGTAACAAAGTGGGCAGTTTGCATATTTCCGTGTGCGGACCGCGCAGTACTGCCCAGTCTGGAGAGACGGACATCAGTCGCGAAACAGAACGTTTACATTGTATCAAAGTCAAGCCGTGTTTAACACCTCTTATGAACACGCGTATCTACTATAACCAGTGCGATCCAAACACTAAGAGAAGCAGGAATATATATTGACGCACAGTGTTAGTTATGACTGTTTCGTTTGCCCAATATCTATACTATTCGCTTGTAAACCCTTAGATACATGATTAAACAACAAAGCGACATGTAGACTTATTATTATTATTATTATTATTATTATTATTATTATTATTATTATTATTATACACTTTGTTCAAATAAAATCCATTTTCTGATAAAAGCATAGACTTTTCAAATGGGGTACCTATGACGTAATCATCTGGCTGCAAGAGGATCTGTATTAGTTTAGCAGCCTACAGCGCCGCCTGTAGGCGTAGCTGCGCTACATACAGTCTGGTCTTGTGTTGTACATGTTCTTTTCTATTCTATGCTGTGCATGATTGAAACGTCTGTTTTCAGCGTAATGTATAGTGCAGCACCTTTTAATAGGCCTTGGATATTGTTGTGCACGGTTCTCCTGTCAACTCCACAGAATATGTAACTTTATCATGCAAGATAGAGTTACACAGAATGTTCATTTTAATCATCCCTAAGACTCCTGATCCATTTCAGCTACCATTGCATTACTGGAATGTCTGAACTTCCACAGTAACAAAGTGCCTGTGCTTTTCTGACAGGTCCTGTGTGGAAACCTGCTTTTAAATCCTGCTGAGAGGAAGATCTGAAGATGAAATCTGCCCACATTAAAGAGGAGGTCTTTGCCCGGGAATGTGCTGTGCTTCCAGAAACGGTGACACGACGGCCATGGATTGAAACTGAAGAGACAGACCCGAAGTGCGACAGCAGCCAGAATACAGCAGAGGGCGCCCTGGAGTCGGGCCCTTGTGAAGAGCCTCTCTCTGAACTCCGATCGCTCCCAAGTGCTGAAGAGGGCAGTGACCTGGACGATGCTGACATTGCAGGAGATATCTCTGAACTACAGGTTATCCAAATTAAACCAGAGCTCTCTAAAGACACTGACATGAATGAAGAAAGCCCAGCGCCCTGCTCTGCTACCTGCAGTGTAGCGTGTGAGTAAAACTTCCACCTTTTACACCAAGTGTCTTTCTCATACACGCCACCCTACAGCAAGCGCTTCATCCAGTGCTGTAAACACTGGAGACAAAAACTGTGCTGCTGCGTACATCTGAACAAGCTGCTGCACTTTCACACAGCAAAGCCATTTCCATTTCTTATAGAGTCTCAACAAGCTGCTGCTCTTTCACACAGCAAAGCCTTTTCCATTTCTTATAGAGTCTCAACAAGCTGCTGCTCTTTCACACAGCAAAGCCTTTTCCATTTCTTATAGAGTCTCAACAAGCTGCTCTTTCACACAGCAAAGCCTTTTCCATTTCTTATAGAGTCTCAACAAGCTGCTGCTCTTTCACACAGCAAAGCCTTTTCCATTTCTTATAGAGTCTCAACAAGCTGCTGCTCTTTCACACAGCAAAGCCATTTCGATGAAAGCTGTGTCACTCGCTTGTTTATTTCAGTCACTGGTTGAACAGAATCGGCTGTTCTAAGAGCCACAGCTGTGTGAAATGTGAAGTTAAGGGTCTGGGGGAAACAACTGGTGTGTGTTTTTTATATGAAGGCTGTGTGATTAGGGGACACTGCATTTGAAAGATTTCTTGTTTTTTCTCAGCACAGTTTCCACTGTTTTAAAGTATCTGCTTCTAAAGAGATTGAAAGCGCTTTCTATTGAATGAGTGTTTTGATGAATCAGTATACCCTGACTGGATTAATAAATCTCTCTCTCTCTCTCTCTCTCTCTCTCTCTCTCTCATATATCAGCTCTTGAAGTGGATCAGGATGAGAGATACACATGTCCTCAGTGTGTCGTCTCTCTTATTGGGAAAGAACACTTTGAGAGCCATCTAAAGACTGCACACCTGCAATGCAATACAGACACCACGGGAAAGCGGACAGGTAACAGCGCTGCTGCAGACCAGAGCGTTCAAATCCCGCTGGAATGCGACAGTCGTCTCCGGCAGAGGGATCCCCACAAACCCCACAAACAACACGTCTGCACTGTGTGCGGGAAAACGTTCAAGGAGCCGGGAGCTCTCACAACCCATCACCGAATCCATACCGGAGACTCTCCCTTTCTGTGTGCGGTCTGTGGGAAGAGCTTCAATCAGGCTGTGAACCTTAAAAGACATCAGCGAATCCACAGCGGAGAAAGGCCGTATCACTGCCCTGACTGCGGGAGGAGTTTCAGCCACGCTAAAACCCTCACTGTGCACCAGCGCATTCACACTAAAGAGAGCCCCTATCACTGTGACAGCTGTGAGAAAAGCTTCAAGAGTTCAGGAAACCTGAAAGCACACCAGCGCACTCACACAGGGGAGACCCCGTATCACTGCAGTGAATGCGGGAAGAGTTTCAATCTCTTACAAAACTTTAAAAAGCACCAGAGGCGTCACTCGGGAGCGACTCCGTTTCACTGCACAGACTGTGCAAAAAGCTTCAAAGATTTGGGTTCCCTGAAGGCTCACCAGCGCATTCACTCGGGAGAGACCCCGTACAGGTGCACAGTCTGTGGGAAGAGTTTCAGAGAGTCCGGGGTCCTGAGAAAACATGAGCGAATCCACACTGGAGAGACCCCCTACAAGTGCGCTTACTGTGTGAAGAGTTTCAGACAGATCGGACACCTGAATACACACCAGCGACTCCACACAGGAGACGCCCCGCATCAGTGCCCTGACTGCGGGAAGAGCTTCAGAGAGTCTGGAGACCTGAAGAAACACCGGAGGATCCACACTGGAGAGACCCCCTATCTCTGCACTGACTGTGGGATGAGATTCTGCCAGTCAGGACACCTCAAGAGACACCAGCTCATTCACACAGGAGAGACCCCCTTTCTGTGCACGGAGTGTGGGAGGAGTTTCAGACACTCTAAAACTCTGCTGGTACACAAGCGCACTCACACCCGGGAGACCCCGTATCACTGCACTGTGTGCGGGAAGCGCTTCAGCCAGGGGCAGAACCTCAAGAGACACCAGCGGGTTCACACAGGAGAGGCCCCGTATCGCTGTGCTGTCTGCGGGAAGAGCTACAAGGAGTCTCGCTCGCTTGTGGCGCACCGTCGAAGCCACACAGGAGAGACTCCTTATCCATGTGCCGATTGTGGGAAGAGTTTCAGACACGCCAAGACTCTCAAAGTACACAAGAGAATTCACACTGGAGAGAGACCGTATCCCTGTGAGGAGTGTGACAAGAGATTCAGGCATTCGAAAGATCTGAAAAAACACAGCAAGAGCCACGCCAGACAGATCACAGGAGGGAAACATTTGAAGGTTTCTGCGCACACCTGAACATGAAAATAAACCTGCGCTCTTTCATGGTTTGTAGTGTTTGAATTGCAAGTTTCTACATGCAGTCTGCTGTTGTACAGTATTTTCTGTGTTAAAAGATTTGTATTTACAAAGTGAATGTGTATATTTTTAGAAGTTTTCTATATTTTGTATTGGCACACAGCACTCTGTACTCCTGCACGGACGATCACACACAGGCACACCTGGTTACTGGTGTCTATCTGTCTGTATGCTTGGTCTGGTTCTTGCAATGAGACTTTATGAAGCAACGTGAGTTAATTCTATGGGGTGTTGCGAAACTTTTGGCCTTAGCTGTACATCCGAAGCATCTTACTATACAGACTATGAAAAAGTGCATGAAACACAGTATAAAAACTGCACTAGAAGTGTTGCCAATGTCATAGGAAAGGAAAGGGGGCAGTAAAAAGACAGAAGACTTTGAAGAAATCATTCAGGGCTCTACACTTTAAACCAGAGATGCTTCAAGTGTGTGATAATGAGGTGGACTGGACTGGGCTGGACTGGGATCTCTCCAAGTTTTTTTATTCCCCACTGCCATCAACCGACAGCTCATCTTTTCATGATGTGTATATTATCGATAAAGCCATGTGTAAATAAATCTGTAGAAAAGCTTGTCTCTGAAATGCGTTGTCATCACTAAACCTGTTTGTGTGCTTTGATTGGTCAATGCTGTGCTTTCAAAGTGTTTGTTAAGACTGGTGGAGATCGTGTGAAACGGGGTCAGTCCACAGAAAGTGTTTAGAGACGAGTCTTTCTATGACATGTTTAATAAAAAACATCTTTATAATACCATCTTTTCAATATTTATTTATTTTGAATTTCAACATAAAATCTCAACCATAAGAATCGCTCAAAATACAAAAATGAATCTTAAAAGGTCTAATTCCTTGTTGGTTTGTATACGATGCTGGCCTGCGTTTATCTTTGAACAAAAACCATCACGAAAACTTGGGATAAAAAAACCTGTGTGCTTTTACATTGAAGAACAGGCCCCCCTGCTGTGGAATACCAGGGCAGGGTACACAGTACAGAACAAGTGCACTCGCAGGTGCTCAAAGAATAACAAAAAGGCAAAATAAAACACAGAAATGAAAACGACTAAATAAACGTGCTGTACTCTGCAGCGGGTTTTTCCCCAGTCGCCGCTACCCGTCCTGCCCGGGTCTCCGTCCTACACTTCGCTGTTCCTCAGCTAAGTTTAAAACACTATCGGGTTCTGCCCAAGGATTTCCCCGCTTTCTCTCTTTCGTTAGGTCCTTCTCTTTACATTTCTGTGAGGGGCTTTTCTCCCGTCCATCCGCGGTCTTTGCTGAGCAGCGGGACCGCTGGCTCTTTGTTCAGGTCTAAAGGGGCAGATCTGAGGAAACAACAAAGTATTCATTTATAGGACCCGCGTCCCAGCCACTCAGAGAGGGAAAGCCCACACACCCTCTCCCCCCCCTCTCTGTGTCACCGCCATGACTGACAGGCGAATTCCGCGGGTCTGCCGCCCTCTTCCTGCAGCACTGTGCGTACGTCAGACTGCCAGTCCAGTCTCTCCTGTCACACGTGTGTTTCTTTCAGAACTGCACCTTTTGAGTTTTGCTACAGCTCAGTCTGTTTCTTTGATTTCCTGCTTGTGTGAGCGAGAGCTGGAACAAGCAGCCATGATTAAAACCTCTTCCATGAAACGATGCGATGGTGAGCAGGGCAGTGCTGTCACTTTTATTGCTGCTTCTCTCTCTAAAGTAACACTTACCACAACGGTCATATTGATACACTTCAAATCTGTAGAGATTTTCACAGCTGCTTTTTTTTTTTAATTGACACACTGCTTTTTTAACATGAAGCAAAAAAAAAAACACACAGGCAAGTATCTTCATTGTTGGGCACAAACAAACAAAGGGTAAATTGGTGTTATAAACAAACAAATTATTGCTGAGGTAAACTGTGGCCCCAGGGGGCGCTGAGCTGGATGCTGTTGGTTTTCTTGTAAAACCCTTGCAATAGGTTTGAAATGATACTCCTGTAGTTTGTCCAGGTCCCCCACATGTTAAACACGTCCATTGAAAAGCCTCTCGTCTCCCTTTAAACACATCCTCCCCGTGAGACACAAACCCCAGGACATGTCCACAGCGAGACCAACTGCATCTCAGTGTGAATATCACCCTGCATGCAGTCACTGCCTCAGTGTGAATATCACCCTGCATGCAGTCACTGCCTCAGTGTGAATATCACCCTGCATGCAGTCACTGCACCTCAGTGTGAATATCACCCTGCATGCAGTCACTGCACCTCAGTCTGAATATCACCCTGCATGCAGTCACTGCACCTCAGTGTGAATATCACCCTGCATGCAGTCACTGCACCTCAGTGTGAATATCACCCTGCATGCAGTCACTGCACCTCAGTGTGAATATCACCCTGCATGCAGTCACTGCACCTCAGTGTGAATATCACCCTGCATGCAGTCACTGCACCTCAGTGTGAATATCACCCTGCATGCAGTCACTGCACCTCAGTGTGAATATCACCCTGCATGCAGTCACTGCACCTCAGTGTGAATATCACCCTGCATGCAGTCACCGCCTCAGTGTGAATATCACCCTGCATGCAGTCACTGCACCTCAGTGTGAATATCACCCTGCATGCAGTCACTGACTCACATGGTTTGAGATGAGTCTTTCACAGAGTGTCTGCTTTGCAAAGCTGCTTCCACAAAAGGGTTCATTTTTATGTTCGTGAGCCACAGTTGACCTGTGTGAGTTCAGGGGGTTTGATCGCACCGTCTCCCGTGGTTAATGAGATGGGAGCGTTTGAAGACATCGCTGCAGCACAGGGTTTGTAACAGCCTCCGCTCCCCTGGGGAGGAGAACACAAAGATCAGGGCTTCTCAGCAAGCTTCTGAAGAAGCTCAATGACACGATCCTGCTTGGAAGAGATCTGATTCAGCGCTCTTAACATTGCAATCTCCCTCCGTTCTCTCCTCTTCTCCCTTTGCTCGCACCTCCTCTTCCTCTGTTCCGCCCCCTTCGTTTTGCTTTCATGCATCTCCATTAAGCTTTCCAGCATTTTGGAGTGCTTCCTCACCTGCTCCGTCTGCTGCGTCACGAAAGCAGTGGCCACGTTCACGGAGGCTTTTTTCACCCTCTTTTTTGGCGGCGACTGCTGGATCCTGGAAACGGCCGGGACTGTGGAGCCCAGAGAGGGAGCCGGGGTCAGGACTGTGCTTTGGGACGGCCATGGGGTTTGAACATTTATCACTGGACGAGTCTGGGGAAGGCCGAAGGAGCTGGGAAGCAGAATGACTGAAGAGGACGGGAGGGACAATGCAGGCTGCAGGGGGGTTGCAGTGGGAGCAGCGGTCTCTAGTTTTAGGGGAGTTGGGAACAGGCAGGTTGTGCTGATGGGAGCGGCTGGAGGTGGAGGGATCCCTTTCTTGCTGAACAGGTTGTCCATCAACTGAGGAAAACAAACAAACAAACAAACAAACAGGACACAACTAATTACATCACATCTGAAACTCCAACGCCACACAATGAACAGCATGTTTGTTACAATGTCTGCCATTAGAAACACTGGACTTCATGATGCCCTTTCTCTAGCTCTAATTCCAATGGGCCTGAAATATTCGGAATGATGCTGTGATGCAGACTGGGGCTGTACCTGGAAGTATTCCCATGTAGTCCTGGGCTTGCCTGCAATCCCGCTCCTCTCTTTGGCTCGCTTGTACGTGACGATCAGGTTATTCCACTTCTTTCTCAGCTTCTCGCTGGACAGCTGGATCCCGTGGAGCTGGAGCTCCTTGCTGACCGTGTGGAACAGCTGGCTGCGATTATTAGCACTGTACAGGTCCCAGTGCCGGGACACGCACTGTATGAGCAGCAGTGTGGTCTGTGTGCTGAACTCTGCGGCCGCTGCAGGAGGGAGAGGGACAGGAATGGCTGCTCATGTCGGCGCTCTGGGTAACACGTCAATTACTCACTATTCTAGCTAGTGTATTACAGCCCTGTTAGTCATGGAGGTGAAACTCAACAGCAACCCCAGTAACCCACCAGTGAGGCCGTGTCTGACTGCTCAGAGTATTCTACTGTTTCTTAAAATCTCCACGCTCGGTGGTTTCATGTACTACCTAATGTTACTGCATGTAAAACACACGTCTCCACAAAGCGTGCGAGCCCAGACTACAAAGATAATATAAAGAGTTTACTGCTCTGATCACTAGAGCGAGAGCGAGGCGATGCAGCCTCCGGCTCACGCGGGGTGAAAGAGCGATCCACTTGAATCACAGAACCCCCCTGCTCTGCAGACACAGCATTCAAGGACAGCACGAGTTCTCACAGAAAGAGCTCAAGTGTAAGAGTGATGACGGCACGCTACCTTCCTCTTGATGCATGCGTTGAAACACGAGTATTTTTTCACTCGCCACCAGCGGGGCTCCTTTGAGGCTCGCAGCTCCTGTATTAAAACAAACACACATTATCGACTTTCACAATCAGAGGTGGAGGTTTTGCCTCACTTCAGTTCGAGCCCCAGCACTGAGACAGAAGGGAGTGTGAACCGGAAAGGCGATCACAAGAGAAATGCTCTCTCTCCTGGTGAACACTCCCGTGAGGTGCGACAGAAACAGAAAATCAATGAGGATTCGTGTTGAAAATGTACCGTCGTAACACAGCAAAGGCTTGATGTGCTTCCTGAAGCCCCGCGCACCAATACTGTGTACAAGCATGTACTGTGCTTACAATGAGAAAGACAACAAGGACAGGGAGCGTTTACCTTCGCGCGATGCTGGCTGGACTGTCACTGATGTGTCGTCTGTACCAACGGGCTTTACAATCTCATCACTTATTCCATGTGCTGCTTTAAATGAAACAAACGAGGCAAGTTACACACATGCACGCTACACACCCAGTGTGTAATTAACACACACGCACGCTACACACCCAGTGTGTAATTAACACACACACACTCTACACACCCAGTGTGTAACACACACACACACACACGCACGCTACACACCCAGTGTGTAATTAACACACACGCACGCTACACACCCAGTGTGTAATTAATAAACACACACACTCCTCACTGCATTCAGACCGCGTGCAGGAGTTGAAATAAAAATAATCAGGCACTTTCATCAAATTTCAACCAGTGCAAAACAAACACCAAGCAGATGGAAAAAGCCATGAAAGGCGTAAAAGGATGAAGGCCAGGATAATACAGGAAAGAGGGCTGCTGGTTACGTGTGCCTTGCTCTTGTGAGGAGGGCTGTGCTGTCCCCCTTGTGGACGTGTCCTCTGAAACCTCTTGAACAGATGTCCCATTTTGTCCTGTAAAGAGAGATTTTGTATCATCATACAGACGCAGTGAGCGATTCAGAAGCAAGGCAGACACTGCCACTATCCCAGTAACTGCTGTTAGCACCACTCACAATAACTGCTCATCACGAAACGCTGTTTCTAAAGCTCGGATATGTTCACAGAGATGTCTTTGTACATATTGCTGATCCAGATGTTACCTGCTGGTGGATGGGGGGGCCTCTCTGTTAGGATGCTGTCCATCAGCTGAAAAACACACAAACATGAGCGTCACACACAGTCAAGCCCTTATCCTTTCACTGCTGGCTTTCTACACAGTACAGTGTGGAGCTCTTCTAGCAGAGTCTGTTTAAACACAAGACCTTCCCATCGACTCACCTTCCCCACCGGCCTGCATGGTAACAGGATGGGGTGAAATGCACGTGACGCTGCGTGCTGAAAGCACTGACACACACGCACGCACGCACGCACGCACTGACACACACGCACGCACGCACGCACACACACACTGACACGCACGCACGCACGCACACACTGACACGCACGCACGCACGCACGCACTGACACACACACACACGCACGCACGCACTGACACAGGCACGCACTCACACGCACTGACACACACAAACACACACGCACGCACACACACACTGACACACACAAACACGCACGCACTGACACACACGCACGCACGCACTGACACACACAAACACGCACGCACGCACTGACACAGGCACGCACTCACACGCACTGACACACACACGCTGACACACACACGCTGACACACAGACACACTCACACACTGACACGCACGCACGCACACACACGCACGATCTCACGCACACACACAGTTTGTTAGACGCTCCGGCTCGTGATTCACGCTCTATTGAATAAACGGCACGCTGCACCTCATAGTATTCCCACGCGATCTTGGCTTTTCCGTTTCCTTTGCATCGCTCCTTCGCACGCTTGTACGTGACCAGCAGATTGTTCCACTTCTTCTTCAGTTTCTCGCAGGAGATCTCGTACCCGGACGCTTGGAACTCCCGATGGACCGTTTGAAACAGCAGGCTGCGGTGGTTGGCTCTGTACAGGTCCCAGTGCTGTCTGATGAACAGCAGGAGCAGGAGGATACTTTGTGCGTTGAACTCGCTAGGTCCTGAAAGAGGGAGAAAAACAGGAATCTCTTCATTAAAGGGTATTCTACAGCGCGCTGCTCTGCATTGCTATGGGGCTCCTCTATTAAAGGAATCTCTTCATTAAAGGGTATTCTACAGCACGCTGCTCTGCATTGCTATGGGGCTCCTCTATTAAAGGAATATCTTCATTAAAGGGTATTCTACAGCACTCTGCTCTGCATTGCTATGGGGCTCCTCTATTAAAGGAATCTCTTCATTAAAGGGTATTCTACAGCACTCTGCTCTGCATTGCTATGGGGCTCCTCTATTAAAGGAATCTCTTCATTAAAGGGTATTCTACAGCACGCTGCTCTGCATTGCTATGGGGCTCCTCTATTAAAGGAATCTCTTCATTAAAGGGTATTCTACAGCACTCTGCTCTGCATTGCTATGGGGCTCCTCTATTAAAGGAATCTCTTCATTAAAGGGTATTCTACAGCACTCTGCTCTGCATTGCTATGGGGCTCCTCTATTAAAGGAATCTCTTCATTAAAGGGTATTCTACAGCACTCTGCTCTGCATTGCTATGGGGCTCCTCTATTAAAGGAATCTCTTCATTAAAGGGTATTCTACAGCACTCTGCTCTGCATTGCTATGGGGCTCCTCTATTAAAGGAATCTCTTCATTAAAGGGTATTCTACAGCACTCTGCTCTGCATTGCTATGGGGCTCCTCTATTAAAGGAATCTCTTCATTAAAGGGTATTCTACAGCACTCTGCTCTGCATTGCTATGGGGCTCCTCTATTAAAGGAATCTCTTCATTAAAGGGTATTCTACAGCACTCTGCTCTGCATTGCTATGGGGCTCCTCTATTAAAGGAATCTCTTCATTAAAGGGTATTCTACAGCACGCTGCTCTGCATTGCTATGGGGCTCCTCTATTAAAGGAATCTCTTCATTAAAGGGTATTCTACAGCACTCTGCTCTGCATTGCTATGGGGCTCCTCTATTAAAGGAATCTCTTCATTAAAGGGTATTCTACAGCACGCTGCTCTGCATTGCTATGGGGCTCCTCTATTAAAGGAATCTCTTCATTAAAGGGTATTCTACAGCACGCTGCTCTGCATTGCTATGGGGCTCCTCTATTAAAGGAAGTGAGGGCAATGGTCCTGAATCCTGAATTATTGTTTCATATAAGTTGATAAAAGTTGAGATAAGAGACCTGCCGCTTTAATTAGAGACACGCTTACCTGGCTTCGCTTCGTCAGTTGCTGAGTCGGAGGGATTTTCAGTTTTCTGCACCACGCCGCTGTCTAACCCTGAAGGCATCCCTGGGAGCGGCTGCGGCTGCTGTGGTGACGTCACCGGGCTGCTGGCAAACACAGCGTCGAGCTCCTTATAGTACAAGCACTCGGTGCTCTGGTTTGCTCGGCACTGCAAGTACTTGCGTTTCAGAACATGAATTCGACTCCGGCATTGATTTTCACTTCTTTGGAAACTGTTTTCCAGCATTTTCGCAGCGATCTCCCGGAACATGTGCGTTTTTTTGCCCAGGTCACTCGCATCAGTCCGCTGCGCCTGTTCCCGGCTCCAGATTGAGATGAGAAGACGCGTTTCCTCGTCGCTCCAGTTGTTCACATTGCTGTTATCGGACATGATGTCGAATTTGAAACGGCGTGGTTTTATATGCACAGAATGTATTTCTTTCATTAAGACGCTTGTTTTTTTTGTTTTTTTTTTTTAGATAGGCCTTATTCTCTGTGTGGTTCTCGTGTGCACGTTCAAGCGTATACCGCTTTCTTAAATCAACAGTAGTGATTAAAGTGAACACGATCCTGCAGTTTGTGGAGTTTTTAACAGCGTTGAGACTGTAAACAAGAACAAAGATGAAGTATTATCCGAGCAACTCGTTTGCCTCGGTCACGTGTCTAAGTTGCCACACGTCCGTCCAAACATCTATTCATAAAGTTCTCAGAAGAAAAAGCCTACCGTATGATATCGCAGGGAGACCCGTGCGATTGAAAGGACCTGTGTCGAGTCGGCGTGTGTTTGCTGTTTTGTTTTCCAGTCGTTCTTGGTGCTGCAGCAATGCTCTGACACGCGCTTTATCTTTTCCTTTGTGCGAGCTGCGCAGACTGCGCCCAGCTGCCCTTCTGTGACGTCATGCGCAGCGGCCGGCTCGTTGCTGCCCACTACTGGCCAGCTCTGGCAAAAGCAGCTAAAATTACATTCGGTATTTATTTATTTATTTATTTATTTATTTATTTATTTATTTATTTAAATATTTCGCTCTTTTAAAAAAAAAATTGTGCGTCAAAATTCAGTTATATCCATATATTAATTTAATTGATGGCTGTCAATTTGATCCAAAAGATTAACATTTCGTTTTTGTCAAAATAAAATCCGTGTGGGTGGGAATTGCCTTGTCTAGATTATTATGCACTGCAACACCAAACCAAAAATGAAGCGACAGAGCTCCTCTTTGTATAAAGCTTAACCCTAACCCTAACCCTAACCCCAACTCCCCAAAGCAGGAGACTTTCTGTCTGAGAGCCGATACAAGCTTCATTTCGTTTTGTTTGCTGAAACGAGGCACAGCAATTGAAGTGTTTGTGGAACGCCATTCAGGCTGCCTTAGAGACACAAACGACTGCATACAGGGCTAAAGCACAAGCTACTGCACGTTTATTTACAACGATTACAAAATAAAAGCTCCAGTCAGGCTAGAAAAGTACATTCAGAGCAATGAACAGTATTTACAAAGCCTCCAGTTATATCACAGATAAACAATGGATTGGGATCTCAAGCACAGTTGCATGCAAAACCTTCATTCTTTTAAATAAGTGACATTTCATGGAAACAGCCCCTCTGATTTCACACAGCTAGTTCACATCTTATGTACATGTTTTGTTACAACAGTAAATAACACATTGAAAGCATATCTGGTACAAAACGAGTGTGTTGTGTTATTATAAATATTTACACGGGTGAGTTCAGGTTGTGCTGGATATCCTCTAACAAGGAGCGGAGTTTGGCAGAGAAGTCCTCCAGTGGCCTACTGCGGTCCTGCAAGGTCAGAGAAACAGGAGCTCTGCTCTGGCTCAAGTCTCTGAAGTCCTGAGCGATCCCTTGAGTGAAGCTGTCTGCGTACGAGGAAGCTCCCTGACAGAACTCCGAGACCCTCTGCTCAATCTGCCCCCGAAGCCCCTCAGACTCTGAGAGCTGGCACAGTCTGCCAGTGTTTTCATCAACGTGAGCCCTCAGCTGCTCCACGTTCTCCGTGAGCCTCCGAGACGCCTCCACTGCATGCTGCTGCAGCTCATCCTGGACCTCTCTGGCGTGAGGAGACAAACTTTCCTGCAGCTCACCGACCGCCCGCAAAGCCTCCGCCTGAAACTCTGCTAGATAGGGAGCCAGCTTGAGTTTGCTGTCCTGCACGGTCTGCCTGATCCTGTGCAGGACGTCCTCCTCGTGGTCTGGGATCTGGTCTCCCAGGGTTTTGGTGTCGAGTCCTCGGAGCTGCCTGCACAGCTGCCCCGTGATCTGCTGCACCATGCTGCTCAGCTTGCTGGCGGGCAGAGCCAGTCTCTGCTGGAGCTGGGCCACGTTCCTGCTGATTTTGTGGTGGACCTCGTCAGCGTGAGGGGACATCTTCTCGCGGAGGTCCACCAGCTCCTTCATGATCTGGACCCGCAGCTTGTCAGTCTCCAGGCTGAGTTTGCTGCGGAGCTCCAGAGTGAAGGGGGTGAGGCTCTCTGTGTAGAGGTTCACGTTCTCCAGGCTGTTCTTCCAGAGCCCCCTGCAGGTGAACAGGAGGTGCTGTTAATCTAGCAGGACAGCTGAACAGACGCACAGCTCTATTGTACATGATTTGGAATTCAATTGAAGCTCAGAGATGCTCAGCGTATATGCAATGTGGAAATCTAACCATTTGAAAATGACAACATATCAGTGTTATTCCAAAACCTCATATATCAGTTTTTCATGTCTTAAACATTATTTGTTGGAAAAGGAAACTAGTAACATTCAATTGCAGCAAATCTAAAAAATACTAAATATGCGTAATAATCAACAATATCAACTTCTGCACACAAGTATCAAAAACACGGGTTGATGTTGTTTGAAAAGTCCTTCTTTTAAAATGCTGTTGGACAGTTTGTTCCGATGCTGGGAGCTGCTGCTGTATTTTTGATTCTTACCCTCCTAAGTCTAGTCTGCAAACATTTCAACAAAGACGTCAGTGACATTCTAACTGAAGCTAGATTGAACCCAGGTCTCCAGGGGTAGAAGCCTGGTCCAGTACATTCTCACAATGTGCCACTTACTTTACTTGCTTGCTGATTTCAGCCTGTTGGGTGTTATCCACCTTGTCTCGGACCTGATTGGTCAGTTGGCTAAAGTGATCCCACAATGCACTCCTGTCACCGTGGCCAGTGTGCAGAGGAGTTGGATATCCTAAAAACAATATAAAAAAGAAATGACATTAAACATTTGCATGAAGAAATCTTGCTGTAACTTACAAAGGTTCAGTAATGCCATTCAAGGGGAGGGATTTGTCCAGCTGTCATTGTAAAGCCCTGTTGTTTCATTCTGTGCTTTCCAGCAGCTGCACGGAGGGAGAGGCTTACCTGCTGCAGCAGCGAAGGAGCATGCGATCATCACCACTTCCACATACATGGCTGCTTCAGAGCTTGCTCGCTGTCTGCCTCTGAATCACTATTTATAGCCGTGTGTGACTGTTATCAGCAACCCTGACTGCTGTCAATAAACACAACGTGGAAGTTCAAAGAAAAATCTGAACAACAACGTCACATGCTGTTAGATAACAAAGGTATTGCACACATCTCTTAAATATGCAGCAATGTAATACTTTATCACAAATATCACACAGTCTCTTACACATGCAGCAATATAATCCTAGGAGAACACAAACACAGTCTCTTAAACATGCAGCAATATAATCCTATATCACACACACAGTCTCTTACACATGCAGCAATATAATCCTATATCACACACACAGTCTCTTACACATGCAGTAATATAATCCTATATCACACACACAGTCTCTTACACATGCAGTAATATAATCCTATATCACACACACAGTCTCTTACACATGCAGCAATATAATCCTATATCACACACACAGTCTCTTACACATGCAGTAATATAATCCTATATCACACACACAGTCTCTTACACATGCAGTAATATAATCCTATATCACACACACAGTCTCTTACACATGCAGTAATATAATCCTATGAGAACACAGTCATGCACTTTATCAATACTTCGTATCCTATTGTAGGTGTTCTGCATTATTCTCTTGTGTTGTTTCTGCTTTCACACCAGGAATGGTTTTGAAAAGTCTTCTCTGGGCTGACTGTGGTGACGTGAGGTGAACATACCAAACACACACATATCCTCAATGTTATCTGCAGGATTACCTTGACTTGCAGTGCTGTCTTTACAGCTGCAGATAGAGGCTGCTAAATTGGACTTGTTTTCAGGCACTAGAGTGACACAATCATAGAAGTGCAGAATTGAAATATAATTGCAAGCTTCCAAAGACATGCTGGCACCTTCGCTACCCCTCCAGTGTGGAGCCCTTGCTGTGTTCATGCATAGGACAGCAATACGGGCATTGGTAGCAACTGGATAATAACCGCTTTCAAGGAATATCCCATATAGAAGCGTGCTGGCTAGTCCTGAATAAGCTGGCCTTGTGTAATACCACAATACAACCCAACACAGCAATGGAAACGTGTGGCTCTTACTGAGTGCCGGTCGTTCAGAGAGGAGTGTAGGTGAAAGGTCACTGGAGCTCCAGTGATGAGCCAGGTGTTGTGAAACTCACATTACTGCCACAGTATAACCCAACACAGCAATGGAAACGTGTGGCTCTTACTGAGTGCTGGTCGTTCAGAGAGGAGTGTAGGTAGGTGACAGGTCACTGGAGCTCCAGTGATGACACAGGTGTTGTGAAACTCACATTATTTCTTGGCTGCGAGTCAAAGCTCATTGCTCTATAGTGCCAAGATGGAATGATAGTCTGCAGAAGAAACAAAGTCCAGCAGTTTAGCTGGCAGTGTGTTTGTATCAAGCAGCATGCTTTCTGTAAGACAGTCTCTGATGGAGTTTATTCACGGGTGTAACAGGGCGGAGGCTGGCTGTAAACCACAAGCAAGCATCTTAACCACTATGCAAACGACCCGGACTCTTTTAAGCTCATCTCAAGTCAGCTGCAGGGACAGTGTATCTCCCAACACTGCCCATTCCACAGGGCTTATTGAGACCCCTGCAGTGTGGCGCAGGGACTGCAGCCCAACCCTTTCTGAAAGGATTCAGCAGCAGAGTTACTTTGTAAATCACATCATTTCAGGATATGGCTTCAAAATTACAGCTAGCCACTGACTGTTGAAGTCTAGGCAATCAGACTTCATCTGCTTCCATACAAGCCCACATTGATGGATCAGTCCACACTTCAGTAAGTCCTTGTCCACTGTACAGACGGATCAGTCCACACTTCAGTAAGTCCTTGTCCACTTTACAGACGGATCAGTCCACACTTCAGTAAGTCCTTGTCCACTTTACAGACGGATCAGTCCACACTTCAGTAAGTCCTTGTCCACTTTACAGACGGATCAGTCCACACTTCAGTAAGTCCTTGTCCACTTTACAGACGGATCAGTCCACACTTCAGTAAGTCCTTGTCCTGTACAGACGGATCAGTCCACACTTCAGTAAGTCCTTGTCCACTGTACAGACGGATCAGTCCACACTTCAGTAAGTCCTTGTCCTGTACAGATGGATCAGTCCACACTTCAGTAGGTCCTTGTCCACTGTACAGACAGATCAGTCCACACTTCAGTACGTCCTTGTCTCACTGTACAGACACAGACATCATTTAAGAACGTTGATTGAGAGGAGGCCATTCGACCCCCCTGCGCTCGTCTGGTTCCTGGGAGCTGATTCATCTCAACATGTTGTCAAGTCTGCGCGTTTTCAAAGATTTCCACATCCACCAACTCACCTTTAGCCTTTGGAAAATTACTGGAAGTCTGTTATCAATGAGTAACTGGAAAGGGACTGTGGTGTTTGTCAGTGTGCTTATCTGCACAGTACAGGGGATCGCCCAATCCTGCTCAAGGGATCAGTAAACACAGGAAATAGCTCCCTCTCTCAAACTGCAACGTACTAGACTTATTGAACCAGGATACAGAGCCCTGGATATCCATCTCATTGTCAAGGAGGTCCTGATAGATCATTACAGATCTTTAAAGGAGTGCGAACCAAGATGGGTCAAATCCATTTTAACACCACTGTGAGTATGACCGGTCCATTGGTAAAGGTCACAAACTCGCAGTTAGCAGAACAGCTTACAGATATGTAGGCTCAGAAGAATTACATTACAAAACACCATTGACCATTCAAATCTTCCAGAATGTTTCTGGTTGTGGAGGGAGATTCACAAGAACATAAGAAAATGTACGAATGAGAGGAGACCGTTCGGCCCAGCTAAGCTCGTCCAGTTCCTAGTAGCTGACTGATCTCAGAACTTTGTCAAGTTGGGTCCAAGTGATTCTGCCTCAGCAACATGACTAGATAACCCATCCTATCCCCTCAGCACTCTCTGTGTGAAGAAGAGTCTCCTTCAGCAACATGACTAGGTAACCCATCCCATCCCCTCAGCACTCTCTGTGTGAAGAAGAGTCTCCTTCAGCAACATGACTAGGTAACCCATCCCATCCCCTCAGCACTCTCTGTGTGAAGAAGAGTCTCCTTCAGCAACATGACTAGGTAACCCATCCCATCCCCTCAGCACTCTCTGTGTGAAGAAGAGTCTCCTTCAGCAACATGACTAGGTAACCCATCCCATCCCCTCAGCACTCTCTGTGTGAAGAAGAGTCTCCTTCAGCAACATGACTAGGTAACCCATCCCATCCCCTCAGCACTCTCTGTGTGAAGAAGAGTCTCCTTCAGCAACATGACTAGGTAACCCATCCCATCCCCTCAGCACTCTCTGTGTGAAGAAGAGTCTCCTTCCCTCTGTCCTAAGTCTGTCTCCACTGAATTTCTAACTGTGTCCTCTGGTCCTGGTTTCTGTGCTGCACTTAGAGTAATGGTTCGGTTTAACCATGTCAGCTCCTTTTAAGATTGTAAGGACTTCAGTCCTGCCCCCCTGGTTCTTCTTTGTTCAGCTAAACAGATTCAGTGCTATCTCTGTAGCTCAGAGCGTTCCGTGTGTTTGAGTTTAGGGTCCTCTAAACTCAAACACAAGTCCAGCCAAGCCAAACAAACCTCACATGGCCGGCTTGTTTTGAGCGTGTTGTTGTTTGTTTCAGATACATAAACTCATGAACATCTGTTCCTGTGAAAGTGACTGATCTGGACCAGGGTTGAGAGTTTATTAGTCTAAGCGTACGAGACCTGAGATCTGTGGGCTTGTCATTGGAATACGTTTCTCTTGCTCTGTATTGTGTGTGAGGGGTTCCGGGTCCTGTTGCTCTGCTGTTGAATTATTATCATCGTATTCCTGTCTCAAGAAGCCAGGGATAACAGCCTTCCTCGTTCCCTTCCAGTCATGTGACAGTGTAACCTTTCAGCTCTGTCATGCCCCCCTACGCCTCTCTCATCTATACGTACCCTGTCACGTGATCTGAAGGGAACGGCTGCTCAATCCTGGCAGTTAGGATTCTCCTGGCAAGCTCAAAGCCAGGTAAAGGCAGGTTTAGAGAACGATGATCGAACAGAACGGAATGTGGAAACAGCACCTGCAGATCTGTGCAGGTAAAGACATGCTGGCTGAACGGTGTGTTCAAACAAACAGGAACTTGATCCACAGCAGAACAGCTCTGTTTGGCATGAATGTTTCATAGGAAGCTGCCAGTGGCTGGGTTTCCATCAATAATTCAGAGAAGCAGGAGAAGGCTGAAGAGGCTGCTGTGCGCTGAGCTCTGTGCTTCTCAGAGTGTCCCCGAGAGAGAATCAGCATGAAGTCGGCCCCAGCCTGGAGCTGCTTGCTCTTTATATTGTGTGGAAATTCCTGCACTTCAACCAGCCTGAGCTCAGGCTCCAGACAGGGAAGCTGTAGCCCTGGAACCAACTGCACAGGAGAGGGAAGCAACCACAGCCGCTGCCAAGCAGGTAAGACAACCTCAAGAAATACTCAAAGAACATGCAATGACAGACATGGCGACTGGAAGCCTTTATCAGTGTCTGTCACCATAGCTGCCCCGCATGTGACTCACACACAAGGAGGCTGAGTGCGCCGCATGTGACTCACACACAAGAAGGCTGAGTGCCCCGCATGTGACTCACACACAAGAAGGCTGAGTGCCCCGCATGTGACTCACACACAAGAAGGCTGAGTGCCCCGCATGTGACTCACACACAAGGAGGCTGAGTGCGCCGCATGTGACTCACACACAAGAAGGCTGAGTGCGCTGCATGTGACTCACTCCTCTTTTGAAAGGGTTTTACTGTCCAGAAGGAAGTGCAGCTCCAGTCCCATGTCCCAGAGGCAGCTTCGGCCCCGCTGAAGCAGCAGTGAGTGCAGACGGCTGTCTCAGGTGTCCTGTCGACTACTTCAATCACCTGGAGGGCCAGGCAGCTTGCTTTACCTGCGGCTCGGAGGCCAGGCAGCCCCAAGAGGGACAGGAGAGCTGCCTATGCCTGGGAGAAGGACAGGAGTTCCAGGTAGGGGGTCTGGTAATTCACACTGATCTGTGCCTGGGAGAAGGACAGGAATTCCAGGTAGGGGGTCTGCTAATTCACACTGATCTGTGCCTGGGAGAGACAGGAGCTCCAGGTAGGGGGTCTGGTGGAGGAAGGCAGTGAGAGACAGAGCCGTCCTGAAGTTCTCCGGGAGCTGCTTCCACCACAGAGGGGCTGGGGAAGAGAAGGTCAGGCCGCAGTGATACACAGAGGCCAGTGTTTGAACACACAGTAACATTGCTGTGTATTCCTGCAGGTCAGTGACAGTCAGTGCCCCTGTGTCTCAGGGTACACACCGGCAGGGCAGGGCTCCAGGCTCTGTGTGCAGCAGCTCTATGAGATCTGCAGGGACGGGAGCACCAGGAACCAGGAGGGGGCCTGCCTTACCCAGGAGCAGTGGACAGAGTACTGTGCACTCCAGGTGTGTGCAAGCTAGCATGACCCACAGCACTGTGCACACTAGCATTAACGACAGCACTGCACTGTGCACACTAGTATGACCCACAGCACTGTGCACACTAGCATGAATGACAGCACTGCACTGTGCACACTAGCATGACCCACAGCACAGCACTGTGCACACTAGCATGACCCACAGCACTGTGCACACTAGTATGACCCACAGCACTGTGCACACTAGCATGAATGACAGCACTGCACTGTGCACACTAGCATGACCCACAGCACTGTGCACACTAGCATGACCCACAGCACTGTGCACACTAGCATGACCCACAGCACAGCACTGTGCACACTAGCATGACCCACAGCACAACACTGTGCACACTAGTATGACCCACAGCACTGTGCACACTAGCATGAATGACAGCACTGCACTGTGCACACTAGCATGACCCACATCACAGCACTGTGCACACTAGCATGACCCACAGCACAGCACTGTGCACACTAGCATGACCCACAGCTGGCTTTCATGATGGGAAGCTGTTCTAAACGCCTCTCTCATTCCATGACTCCTGGATCTTTGATCACAGGTCTGCTCCTCTCCCTCTGACTATCGGGGTTATGATAAAGCCCTGGGGCTGTGCTTGTGTGGAGCTGAAGACGTGGACACTGTGTGCGACAGAGAGTGTCGGAGGAGGCAGAGACACATCATCCAGCTCCTCTGCAGAGAAACCTTCCAGCTGCAGATCAGTGACAACGGAAACAAGGTGTGCAAATAACACATCATCCAGCTCCTCTGCAGAGGAACCTTCCAGCTGCAGATCAGTGACAACGGAAACAAGGTGTGCAAATAACACATCATCCAGCTCCTCTGCAGAGGAACCTTCCAGCTGCAGATCAGTGACAACGGAAACAAGGTGAGCAAATAACACATCATCCAGCTCCTCTGCAGGGAAACCTTCCAGCTGCAGATCAGTGACAACGGAAACAAGGTGAGCAAATAACACATCATCTCTGTGTGCTAATCATCGTGCACTGCAAATAAGAAACTGAGAGCTCCCTTTAACCGAGACAGAGCAGGTATCATGTTTTAAAATGAAAATTCACATGCGCTATATATATGACACGTGTTTCTTTCGAAACTGCACATTTGAGACCGGTTTAGCTAAGTGCAGAACACTTAAGATTCGTAAAATGTGTGTTGTAAGTACAAATCATTTCATGTCTTCATCACAGATTCTTGTTTTGTGTTCTCGTGAACGTGTGGGTTTTACCAGGTGAAAGCGTCAGTCAACACCATCGAAACCTTCACAAGCAGCTGGGATTCTATCAGCGTGCAGAAATGTGCTCTGAAGAAGGACTACGCTGTGCCAGTGTACCTCGTACAAACAAACGGTGAGCTTCATATCTGTATCAAACACACTCAAGATCTCAAGCTGAGTTAATATGAGTTACAAGTCTTCAGTTTTATAACCAGACAAGTGAAAAATGCCGTGTTTTAAAAGCAGGTCCCTTGCTTCCAGCCCTGATCTTCATGTGTATTCACTGCTGCCGGTTCCACTCTGTGTGTTCCATTCAATGCTCTGGTTCTTTGCAGCGCTGGGATTTCTGGGGGTGTTGAATCCCGATCCTAAAGAGATACAACACTTGTTGCAGGCAAGCAGGAACGCACCCAGTCACCCAAATACAACTTCGAAGAGTTCTGGTGAGCTTCAAAAACAAGCAAACCCATCATCTAGACTGCGCACAGGATAACCACTTCAACAAACAAACACATCATCTAGACTGAGCATAGGATAACCACTTCAACAAACACATCATCTAGACTGAGCACAGGATAACCACTACAACAAACAAACACATCATCTAGACTGCGCACAGGATAACCACTTCAACAAACACATCATCTAGACTGCGCACAGGATAACCACTTCAACAAACACATCATCTAGACTGCGCACAGGATAACCACTTCAACAAACACATCATCTAGACTGTGCACAGGATAACCACTTCAACAAACACATCATCTAGACTGTGCACAGGATAACCACTTCAACAAACACATCATCTAGACTGCGCACAGGATAACCACTTCAACAAACACATCATCTAGACTGCGCACAGGATAACCACTTCAACAAACACATCATCTAGACTGCCGGATAACCACTTCAACAAACACATCATCTAGACTGCGCACAGGATAACCACTTCAACAAACACATCATCTAGACTGAGCACAGGATAACCACTTCAACAAACAAACACATCATCTAGACTGTGCACAGGATAACCACTTCAACAAACACATCATCTGGACTGTGCACAGGATAACCACTTCAACAAACAAACACATCATCTAGACTGCGCACAGGATAACCACTTCAACAAACACATCATCTAGACTGCGCACAGGGTAACCACTTCAACAAACACATCATCTAGACTGAGCACAGGATAACCACTTCAACAAACAAACACATCATCTAGACTGTGCACAGGATAACCACTTCAACAAACAAACACATCATCTAGACTGTGCACAGGATAACCACTTCAACAAACACATCATCTAGACTGCGCACAGGATAACCACTTCAACAAACACATCATCTAGACTGCGCACAGGGTAACCACTTCAACAAACACATCATCTAGACTGCACACAGGATAACCACTTCAACAAACACATCATCTAGACTGCGCACAGGATAACCACTTCAACAAACACATCATCTAGACTGCGCACAGGATAACCACTTCAACAAACACATCATCTAGACTGTGCACAGGATAACCACTTCAACAAACACATCATCTAGACTGTGCACAGGATAACCACTTCAACAAACACATCATCTAGACTGCGCACAGGATAACCACTTCAACAAACACATCATCTAGACTGCGCACAGGATAACCACTTCAACAAACACATCATCTAGACTGAGCACAGGATAACCACTTCAACAAACAAACACATCATCTAGACTGAGCATAGGATAACCACTTCAACAAACACATCATCTAGACTGAGCACAGGATAACCACTTCAACAAACACATCATCTAGACTGCACACAGGATAACCACTTCAACAAACAAACACATCATCTAGACTGTGCACAGGATAACCACTTCAACAAACACATCATCTAGACTGCGCACAGGGTAACCACTTCAACAAACACATCATCTAGACTGAGCACAGGATAACCACTTCAACAAACAAACACATCATCTAGACTGTGCACAGGATAACCACTTCAACAAACACATCATCTGGACTGTGCACAGGATAACCACTTCAACAAACACATCATCTAGACTGCGCACAGGGTAACCACTTCAACAAACACATCATCTAGACTGAGCACAGGATAACCACTTCAACAAACACATCATCTAGACTGCGCACAGGGTAACCACTTCAACAAACACATCATCTAGACTGTGCACAGGATAACCACTTCAACAAACACATCATCTAGACTGTGCACAGGATAACCACTTCAACAAACACATCATCTAGACTGTGCACAGGATAACCACTTCAACAAACACATCATCTAGACTGTGCACAGGATAACCACTTCAACAAACACATCATCTAGACTGTGCACAGGATAACTTAACTGAGTTCCATTTCAATAATTGTCAAGTGGCTAGTGAAGGAAGTTTGGTTGCCGATGGCTCTATAAACACAGCGGCAGGTCTAGCCTGTGATTCACATGGCAAGTGAAGACTCTATAAACACAGCGGCAGGTCTAGCCTGTGATTCACATGGCAAGGGAAGAGTCTAATCTTCCACGTGTGTTTTTCTTTCTTAGGAAACGCCCCTCACTACAGTAACACAGCAGGGGGAAACGACACTCTTGATGGGGCTGATAAACATCCCACACCCCAGCCAGACTTCCAGTTTGCAGGGATTTTAAACCCCACAGCGTGCCTGAGTCTTGGAGACGTCCTCGTATTCACTGTGTCGAAGGAACACTATCCTGTTTACGATGTGTAAGTGAAGCATCTTGTATTAGAGAATGCCACTGTGCCATTACACAGCTGTGAAGTGACTCTCACAACCTGCTGTTAGACTCTCCCTACTGAATACTGTAGCAAAGGGCAGGCTGTTCTCCCTTTGACCCCCAAAAATGGGTTCAGTAAATAACAGCCATCTTCAAAGCTGAAGACACTAAAAAGACTGTATGAATATTCACCTCCAGCCTGCACCCTTTCAGATAGACACAGTGCTTTGTAAAGTAACTCATCCAGCCTGCACCCTTTCAGATAGACACAGTGCTTTGTAAAGTAACTCATCCAGCCTGCACCCTTTCAGATAGACACAGTGCTTTGTAAAGTAACTCATCCAGCCTGCACCCTTTCAGATAGACACAGTGCTTTGTAAAGTAACTCATCCAGCCTGCACCCTTTCAGATAGACACAGTGCTTTGTAAAGCAACTCGATATACTGTGTTTTGATTCCAGCGGTAATCTGCTCAACACTAACAGCAGGTTTGACTGGGGAGGATTCAGAGCGCTGGCAGAGGAGATGAGTCTCTCACACGCTGCCTCAAAGCTGTTCTCCTTCCCCTTCACCCAGCCCGGGGTGTATGTGCTGAAACTGAACAGCAACCAGCATAAGAAGATGGTAAGAGTCTTGCAGAATACACTCGCTTTCTAACCAGCCCAGGTAACCCATCCCATCCCCTCAGCACTCTCTGTGTGATGAAGAGTCTCCTTCAGCAACATGACTAGGTAACCCATCCCATCCCCTCAACACTCTCTGTGTGAAGTCTCCTTCAGCAACATGACTAGGTAACCCATCCCATCCCCTCAACACTCTCTGTGTGATGAAGAGTCTCCTTCAGCAACATTATTAATATTATTATTATTTATTTCTTAGCAGACGCCCTTATCCAGGGCAACTTACAATCGTAAGCAAATACATTTCAAGTGTTACAGTACAAGTAATAATACAATAAGAGCAAGATAAATACGACTAGGTAACCCATCCCATCCCCTCAACACTCTCTGTGTGATGAAGAGTCTCCTTCAGCAACATGACTAGATAACCCATCCCATCCCCTCAGCACTCTCTGTGTGAAGTCTCCTTCAGCAACATGACTAGGTAACCCATCCCATCCCCTCAGCACTCTCTGTGTGAAGTCTCCTTCAGCAACATGACTAGATAACCCATCCCATCCCCTCACCACTCTCTGTGTGAAGAAGAGTCTCCTTCAGCAACATGACAAGGTAACCCAGTGTTACGAGGAAGGTTCGTTCTTCTCATTAAAGCTGCTGTGTTTGTGTTTGCACTGTAATAGTATCTCAGAGTGATGCCTGTGGGAGGCCAGTGTTACGAGGAAGGCTTGTTCTTCTCATTAAAGCTGCTGTGTTTGTGTTTGCACTGTAATAGTACCTCAGAGTGATGCCTGTGGGAGGCCAGTGTTACGAGGAAGGCCCGTTCTTCCAGACCGTTCCTCGGCATGTGATCCGAATCGGTATCGCCCGGCCCAGCACAGCCAGCCTCCTGCTCCGACCAGACTGGCTCGTCATCGTGGGCCTGCTGATCGGAGCTCTTGTCATCTTCAGTGTCTGCGTGACGCTGCTGGTAAGTTCCACTTTAACATTCGAATTCTGCAAAGATCCCTCTGCCCCCTAGTGGATGTAAGCAACGCCATGTAGAGCAAACGTGGTGCTTCGTACATGGACTAAGTGCACAAGTCTCTTACTGTAGCGCAGGAGAGGCTAACAGATACACACTGGCGTACCAGCTGTACTTAGAGATTACTAGACATGGTTCTGGGAACTCTACAGAGGCCAAGGGGGACTTTTCAAAACTGCATGTGGCCCCCTGTCTGAAGCATGTCTAATCTCTAGGTACAGCCAGTACTCCAGTGTGTAACCATTAGCCATTTTATTTTTCAGATTTTATTCAGGGAGTTTGGATGGCCTAAAAAGAAACCTGCAGACCCAAAGTATAGGAAACTGCATCTCAAATACAACTTTGACGATTATTCTTCGAAAGGATCCACGGTCCTCACTTTGAAAAAGCTCCATCGCAGTCTGCAGAGACAGGAGTGCAAAGAGGAGCTGGGAAACAGAGCTGCACAAGGTCAGAACTCAAACACGGCATGAAACAAGAACGCGTTAGCTCTTAAAAACTGTCTGGTTATCAGCAGTCATTTCACTCAGCACATAACCTAGAGGTCAGGGCTTTCTCTATCAGTGCCTCATCTGCCTTCATAAGACAAGCCAGTGTTATTGTGTGTTGAATCCCTCCGGTGGAATTCTCTTCAGAGCCTCGTTCTGAATTCTTCTCTTCTCAGTCGATGAGTTCTGGGACTACGAGCAGCAGATTGACTTGGAAGCGTTTGACACCAATCTGTTCTACGGAATCCTGCTGAAGCACACTGTCTCCGTGACAACAAGACTCAGCCAGCTCAAAGACGAGGTAACAGCCTTACCTTTTGTTAAGTGCCCCGGTCAAACATTGAGCGCGTTTTGACCGCTGCGTTGGACACTAATGATATAATAATGATGATACTAATAATGATGATGATACTAATAATAACAGGTTAACCCCAGTGGCTGCGGACTCTCTTCCAGGTGAAAGTCTTATATCAGAAAACACTCAGGGAAACAGAGTCCCTGAAGGAGCTCTTGGTGAGCTGGACTAACCTCTCTGGAAATGGAAAGCTAGCCGGTACTGTGGTGCTGGAGAGCTTTGAAAGAAAGTGCCGGGAGGTGAGTCTGCAATCAAACAAGTCACATTCAATGTGGCTTCGATCATTTCCACACGCTAATGCTGTGCACAACCACTCTGGTAGTGATTAATGCAGACTAGCACAGGAGCTGGGTTAGGAGGTCCAGTCATCAATCGCACTGAGAAGCATTAAGGTAAGTGTGAACCAAACAAACATCCAGATATTTCATTTCTAGAATAAAGGACACTAAATATAAATACAGTTCACAGAAAGAGGCTGAAAAGTGAATGCGGTGGAAGAGAGGCTTCCAGTCTGGAGCAGGGATAGCCTCTCTCACCCTGCTCCTGGACTCAGTGCATTCGCAGTGCAGGGACAGCCTCTCTCACTCTGCTCCTGGACTCAGTGCATTCGCAGTGCAGGGACAGCCTCTCTCACCCTGCTCCTGGACTCAGTGCATTCACAGTGCAGGGACAGCCTCTCTCACCCTGCTCCTGGACTCAGTGCATTCGCAGTGCAGGGACAGCCTCTCTCACTCTGCTCCTGGACTCAGTGCATTCGCAGTGCAGGGACAGCCTCTCTCACCCTGCTCCTGGACTCAGTGCATTCACAGTGCAGGGACAGCCTCTCTCACCCTGCTCCTGGACTCAGTGCATTCACAGTGCAGGGACAGCCTCTCTCACCCTGCTCCTGGACTCAGTGCATTCACAGTGCAGGGACAGCCTCTCTCCCCCTGCATTCTCAGTTCTGCTTCCTGTCCTGTTCAGGTGGAGGCGGAGGTGGGCCGCAGGAAGGCCTTGGCTGTGGAGTTTGGCCGGCTCCTGGAGAAACACCTGCAGCTGCTGGCTGAGGACTGGAGGAGCCGAGAGGAGCACCATGTGAGCTTCAGCGCCGCCCTGCTGGAGGCTCAGCGGCTGCTGGAGCAGCTCTGTGAGGAGGAGGAGGGCCGGGCAAGCCTGTCGGAGCAGCTCTGTGGGGAGGAAGAGGGCCGGGCCAGCCTGTTAACCCGGCGCCTCGACTCTCTGCTTGCCCAGATGTCAGGGGAGGTGACACGGGAGTGCCAGAGACTGGGAGCCTGGGGAGTGCTGGGGGATGGCACTGGGGCTCATCTCTTATCCAGCAGCAAAGCAGAGATCCTGACAAGAGAGGACCTGCTGGGTAAGTCAGCCCTGTGACCCCCGCTGCTTTGAGCTGGCATTCGGGGTCGGGGTCGGGGTCGGGGTCAGGGTCATGGTCGGGGTCGGGGTCGGGGTCGGGGTCCGGGGTCAGGGTCTGTGTCGGGGTTACTGACTGTATCCATTCTGAAAGCCTCCTGCTTTGACTTCATGTCTTGTGGTGTTCTTCGTAGCTCCTGACGGGACAGTGCGAGCCTGTGATGTGGTCCACGTTGACCCCCTGACCGGACTGATCGTCCCGAACGCTGATGCTCGGATGCTGTCGGCCGGTGGCTCCCCCGTGCCGGTGCCCCGGGACCTCTGTGTGAACCCTCACACCGGGAAGCTCTTACCTGTCGCAGGTAACGTGGCCTTCGACCCCGTGAGATCCACACTGGTCTTCACTGCAGACTGTTCAGCAGGTAAGTGCACCGCAGACTCATTCCACATTCACGCTTGGAGATATAACAGGAAATCCCTGCAGCTGCTGTACTTTCTGACTCTCCAGGCGATCTCAGTAAATGGGAGGAACCTCCCATCCCCTTTGTTCCGTTTCCGGTGTGCAGCAGGACCGGGCTGCCAGTCAGATGTACTCTGGGAGGATTAGACCCTGGGAGGGACCTGAAGCTCGGGGGGCCCATGGCAGATCCAGCAACAGGGGCTCCAGTGCCCACACTGGGGGTCACTATGCACCCTCAGACTGGCCGTGTGCACCCCCTGGGAGGCACCTACATCAGCCCGCTCACAAAGCTGCTGGAGTCCATTGAGATCGGATGGGTCATGGTGCACCGCCACACTGGACATGTGGTTCCTATCATCGGAGTGAGCCTGGATCCCCACTCCGGTAAAACAGAGTCCCATTTATTTATTTACTGCATGTCTGGGGTCCTCGTTTAAAAAGGTTTTTACAGATAAGCACATGGACAAAGGCACAGACAGACAGACAGACACCCCAATAACTTCTCATAGGAAACAATGTTTATACCAAACTTGAGGTACATGTGTGATGTGCAGTACATACACACAGACACGCAGGGAAAATGTAGAAGGTACATGTGTGATGTGCAGTACATACACACACACACACACAGGGAGAATTACTGCACAGAGGAGAATTGCTGTACCACTATTGCACAGTAAAGCACAAGGGGTGTTGTTAGCAGTGTTTGTGGGTTAAAAACAGAAACACAATCACAAGTTTAAAAAGGCGTTGTTTCTGTTGCCTAGGTTGTGTAATTCCAGTCGGCGGGGCGCTCAGTCCCTCCGGCGCCCCCCTGCTCCTGGGAGACACTTTCACGGAGCCCCTGAGTGGGAGGACAGCCCGGATCTCTGGGGCCAGCCTCCAGGGGGCGCAGGTGGTGCCACACGGAGGGGGCTACCAGGCCTCACTGGACGCCCTGACGCTGGCCTGCAGGGTGCGAGTGACAGCCTGTCTGAATCAGTGCAGAGACTCTGTGAGTCTGGGGCTGGTCTCTCTGCAGGAGCACAGCTTGCT
>CM060274.1:165000-262500 GCA_030684275.1 Acipenser oxyrinchus oxyrinchus | reverse complement strand
GGAGCTGTCCCGCCTGCACGTCGTCGCAGGGAAGGTGAGATTCAGCACTGGGCTGGGTATCACACTGGAATAGCCATTGTGAGAACAGGCCCCTAGTGTTATTTTCCGTCCCCTTTTCATTAGGTTTCATTTTTGTGATTACTAAAACACTCCTATTAAACAGGACAGTCTCCCCACTCCTATTACACAGGACAGTCTCCCCACTCCTATTACACAGGACAGTCTCCCCACTCCTATTACACAGGACAGTCTCCCCACTCCTATTACACAGGACAGTCTCCCCACTCCTATTACACAGGACAGTCTCCCCACTCCTATTACACAGGACAGTCTCCCCACTCCTATTACACAGGACAGTCTCCCCACTCCTATTACACAGGACAGTCTCCCCACTCCTATTACACAGGACAGTCTCCCCACTCCTATTACACAGGACAGTCTCCCCACTCCTATTACACAGGACAGTCTTCCCACTCCTATTACACAGGACAGTCTCCCCACTCCTATTACAAACCCTCCAGACACACTTCTTGAAGTCTTGAGTCTCCCTGGCCGCTTGTCCCCAGTGTTGAGTCACTAGGAGTGTTGCTTCATTCGCCTGCTCTTTATCACTCCTGGAATCTGCTCTGTGTCTTCACAGACCCTGTTATCTGGATCATCGTATTGGTCTGGCGATTATCAAATGATTCGCCACCAACCCAGTGAAAACCCCCAGAGAGCTTCAGAAGCAAAGCAGCAGGAGCTGATCCCCTTACTGGAGCGGCTGCTGCCCTTGCTGGAAGAGAACAGAGCACTCCGCCTCTCCCCTGGGACCCCCCGGCCTGCATCCGGTGAGGAGCCGCGAGGAGACCGGGCAGAGGAGCTGCTTTCAAGACCCCCAAGATCCTTAGCTGGGGGAGCAAGCTCGGCTAATTTTACTGCTCCTTGTCTTGTGTTGTAGATCACTCCAGCACACCATCACACCGTCTCATTTCAGAGAGGAGTGCTTCGGAAACTTCATCCAGAGCTTGGACTACCTCTGTCCCAGCAGACAAGGGTAACCGAAAAACAAGAGGACCTTGAATTCTATAGCAAAGTCTCTATTAGTAAAACCTTGGTAACCCGTCCGGTTGTGTGCTATGCTCTTCTGACCCCTTATTGTCATAGAAAATGCGCTACAGCCCTCAGAACCGCTCAGTACTGTGTGTTTGTTATTTACAGGTTAAGGCTTTGATTGTATCTTTCTAAGGAGGTGTCTTGAGTGGGCAGTTCAGAACTCAGTGTCACAGCTGGGATTAGCAGAATGATTTGTTGAGCAGAACACACCGTGGTCCCGGTTACTTTGGGTAACAGATTTACTGCAGGTACCTAACAACAGGAGGTTGCTGCTTCCAATCCTGGCCATGCTGAGTTGATGATCCACAGGGACCCCTGCATTGGTCTTTGAGTTAGGGGAGAAATTCACCTCCTTACCCTACCAGTCAGATAACTGACAAGCACAGACACAGACTTCAGTGGTGAGGTTCAGCCAGATCAAAGAGGCGACGGGCTTGACAGTACAGGTTGTTGAATTGCATTCTTTAACTCATAGGTTATTGGCTGTTTAGACAAAGAGACTCTAGACACTCATATATAAACTGCTTCCCGTGTATTTTAAAGGTCTGGCCGAGGAGAAGCAGGTCTGCCTCTGAGCGCCGATGAGATCCAGGAGAAGGTGGATCGTTTGAATGAAGAGATGTCAGAGCTGCTGGGCTGTGAATACAGGAGGAAGAGGAAGGGGAGTCTCCCTGAAGCAGCAGCAGCAGCCACACACCCCCTCCCCTCCGCCCTGCAGAGAATCCCTGCTGAGACACATCGAGGAGCTGGAGAGGGAGTGTGGGCTGAGCAGAGGCTGTGAATACCCCCCCACTCTTTACACAAGCAGGGCTTTCAGGCCGCTGCACTCACACTTTTCAATTGGTGTCAGTGAAGGATCTGGAAAACTACAAAGCGGCGTGTAATTCATGTTTTTATGTTTGCAGTGGAAACGCTTGTGTTTGAATTGATTGTGTTTGTTGCCGTGTGTCCCGGCTCTTCCCTGTGTTGTATACCCAGTGTGTTCTCATCCTGAGTGTGTGCTGCCCTGCGTCTCACTGTAAAGAGCACTTTGAAATGTCATTGTACTCACATCTTGCTTGCTTGTTACATTTCTTACACAGTGTAATAGGGTTTGCAATCCTTCTCTTTTAGTTGGTTGTCTTCCTGTGTGGATATTGTATTAAGTACTGCAGTAAAACCAGGAGCTATCGAGAGCCTGGGAGTCGTGCTGTGTGTAAACGTGCAGTTAAAGCTGGGATGGGTGGATATCCTGTTATCAGGTCCTGGTTTATTTTAGCATGCGAGACAGAAGCGTTGGGAGAGAATCTGTAGAGCACTTTCCAGAAGAGCAAGAACAGAGGCTCCATGAGGTGAAGATTCACTTTTAAACAGACACTGCAGCAATGGGAGGCATTGTGCATACAGAGGCTTTATTCAGAGATACAATGCAAAGCTAATGGATTACAATGTACAGAGGATCATATAGTATTCAATTGTGATAGATATATATGTGTGTGTGCGTGTGTGCGTGTGTGCGTGAGTGTGTGTGTGTGTGTGTGAGTGTGTGTGTGCGTGAGTGCGTGAGTGTGTGAGTGAGTGTGTGAGTGAGTGTGTGAGTGTGTGTGTGTATGCGTGTGTGTGAGTGTGTGTATGTGTGTGTGTGTGTGTGTGTGTGTGTGTGTGTGTGTGTGTGTGTGTGTGTGTGTGTGTGTGTGTGTGTGTGTGTGTGTGTGTGTGTGTGTGTGTGTGTGTGTGTGTGTGTGTGTGTGTGTGTGTGTGTGTGTGTGTGTGTGTGTGTGTGTGTGTGTGTGTGTGTGTGTGTGTGTGTGTGTGTGTGTGTGTGTGTGTGTGTGTGTGTGTGTGTGTGTGTGTGTGTGTGTGTGTGTGTGTGTGTGTGTGTGTGTGTGTGTGTGTGTGTGTGTGTGTGTGTGTGTGTGTGTGTGTGTGTGTGTGTGTGTGTGTGTGTGTGTGTGTGTGTGTGTGTGTGTGTGTGTGTGTGTGTGTGTGTGTGTGTGTGTGTGTGTGTGTGTGTGTGTGTGTGTGTGTGTGTGTGTGTGTGTGTGTGTGTGTGTGTGTGTGTGTGTGTGTGTGTGTGTGTGTGTGTGTGTGTGTGTGTGTGTGTGTGTGTGTGTGTGTGTGTGTGTGTGTGTGTGTGTGTGTGTGTGTGTGTGTGTGTGTGTGTGTGTGTGTGTGTGTGTGTGTGTGTGTGTGTGTGTGTGTGTGTGTGTGTGTGTGTGTGTGTGTGTGTGTGTGTGTGTGTGTGTGTGTGTGTGTGTGTGTGTGTGTGTGTGTGTGTGTGTGTGTGTGTGTGTGTGTGCGTGTGTGTGTGTGTGTGTGTGTGTGTGTGTGTGTGTGTGTGTGTGTGTGTGTGTGTGTGGTGTGTGAGTGTGTGTGTGTGTGTACGTGTGTGCGTGCGTGTGTGAACACGCTGTTATTGTAGAAGAATGCAGTACAGACCCCCCCCCCCTCGTTTAGATTAGCTTCATGCTACAGTAAATCAGTTTCCACAATCATAAAAAACTAAACCCAAACCTTAGAAATGAACACTGATATAGCAGCACTCTATCCCTGAAGCGGAGATGTGTTGAGAACCCTGAACGCTACGGAAATGAACAGACAACAAATCAAATTACAAACTGGTTCACTGCCTCTATGAAATGCAAAATTACCATACAAAGCATTACTAATGCAATTCTAATAATTACATAGACTTCATTCCATATCCATTTCATCTGCATTCCATCTCCATTCCATCTGCATTCCATCTGCATTCCACCTCCATTCCATCTGCATTCCATCTCCATTCCACCTCCATTCCGCCTCCACTCCAGACTCCGTGTGCTCTAGCTGTATGAATATGGGATGTGTTGGGGAGGTCAGTTGAAGCCCTGGTCGGGGTATCCCTCCAGTCCTGGTTTTCTTGCTCCCACGTGATATTTCTTGAACATGAACCAGCCTCCCAGGACCGCGGCGACCGCCAGCAGGACAGCGAAAACGACGCCAACAACCAGGCTGGTCAGAGTTTCCTGCAATGTCTCGTGGTAAACTGCAGGGAGAAAGAGAGGATCATACTGCTCAACTTGAGGACAAGAGAAACATCTGCAGAGGAAGCAAACCCTTTAACAGGAGGAGTTTAATAAGAACAAGACTGCGTCACTCCTTTCAGATAGATGAGCACGCTTCTCCACCCTAATGGACATGCAGAGCGGGTCAGAGTGAGGCAGTGACTGCTCAATGACTTGCAGGAGTAACACACGGTACTTACCAGACTGCTGAGCAGAGATCTCACCCAGAGTGTCTGTGGGGGGAAAACAGAGGCAATAAGACTGGAAGCAGTGCATCACACAGCCTCAGCAAGACTCCCGCTGCTCAGCTCTCCAGCAGGAGATTTATTGAGATATACAATCGAGTCGTACCGAGCTCTTTGGTGAAGATGGGTCCAGCGGAAACAGTGACGGTCTCTGCTGAGCCCAAGGGCTGTGTCTCAGCATCACGCCTCCTTCTTGTACTGTTAATGCAGGCCTGTTACAATGAGGGACAGCATTACAATCTCCTTCCCAGTCCTGCACCACACAGCTGTGTGCTCTACAGGCACTCTCCCCTTAGGAAAGATCACCCTGGCAAATTAGCATGCTCACTGTGCAGCCCTGTTACAATGAGGGACAGCATCACAGCTTGCTATCACTCTGCTTTCCAGTCCTGGGTCTGAGAGCCTCTGCTGGAGCCGATGTCTCTGACAGAGCCTCACCGCTTTGAGGTCCTTGCAGGTGGAAGGCTGGCACAGTCTGGTCACACAGTGTAGGTAGATGCTGGATAATTTCCTGTCCCTGTGCTGCAGGAATCGAAAGGCATCGAAGCGGAACTGAGAAGTCAGGCCATCCCCGTTCTGTATGATGGTCGTCTGGTTATCTTTGGAGCAGCTGAAGATGAACATACAGAAAACATGTGAGAGATTAAGTGACTGATTGCACTGAGATATTAACAGCACTAACAGTTATTAGTTTAGAGAACAAAAACTAAAGAAAGCTCTGTTGATTACTCCATGCTTAGCACTGCTGATCAGCTCTATTGATTACTCCATGCTTAGCACTGCTGATCAGCTCTATAGATTACTCCATGCTCAGCACTGCTGTTACTGATCAGCTCTATTGATTACTCCATGCTTAGCACTGCTGTTACTGATCAGCTCTATTGATTACTCCATGCTTAGCACACACTTCATAGTCTGACAGTCTCCATTATTCAGGGAGCACTGGAATCCTGGGTTGCTGACTCAACGTACCCGATGAAAAAGTCGTGGCGTTCGGTTAACGTCATGTTGAAAGGATCCGGCGTGGCGAAGCAATGATCCAGCAGAACATAGAAACTGAAAACAGAGAGAAGGACGGATTCATGAGCAGCTCCTTCACAGAGGGGTCCCGACGACACAAAGAGAACAGCACAACGGGACACATTTTCAAAGCTGGATTGAGCTGGATTTCTTACTCCAAACAGCTATCATGTTATCTATCAATGCAAACAGCAGCGCCTGGCTAAAGCTCTCACCTTCCTGTAAGGTTACTAGCCCTGACTTGCACAAAGATCTTAGTCTTCAGGGGGATGCCGGTTTCAGGGACTGACAGTGGATAGATGAATGAAGAATCCTGAAACCACAGAGCAAACAGCAGTTAGTAAAGATTCAGCAATTCTGCAAGCACAGGCTACTGAGAAAAGACTGCAGGGCACAACAGCATCACAGAGCAGCCTGCTTAAAGCATCCATGGATCAGGGGAGGAACACGCTGTGCTTAGCAGAGTCCAGGCTTCCTGTTAATACAGCTCTGCCAGTCTAGTTCCAGCCGGGCGCACTTACATTATACAGCTTCATGCTTAACGTGCTGATGAAGGTACCATTGTTGCCATTCACAGCCACAGACACTGAGGACCTGGAAGACGAAAGAGAAAGGGGTGAGATGAGCCCTGTGGGTTGTGTTCGCTGTTTGTGTTTATTACATCATTGAGGTGTGTTCTCTTGACCTGTGAAGAGAATCTAGCAACCACTTACATTGCCTCTCACCCATTATGAGCCCAAACCAAAATGTCAAATGAGAGAATCGATTTAGAAGCGAGGGTCTGGAACCTTTGCAAATGAGAGAATCGATTTAGAAGTGAGGGTCTGGAACCTTTTCAAATGAGAGAATCGATTTAGAAGCGAGGGTCTGGAACCTTTTCAAATGAGACAATTGATTTAGAAGCGAGGGTCTGGAACCCCTTTTGGAATGGGACCCCCCCCCCCCCAACATGCACCCTTAATAATATATCACAGAAATACATATAGACATATAGATATACATGCAGATCATTCTTTATCATATTTCATATCACAAATATCCACTGCAATCCAAACTAAAGGAGCGAGCCAGTCTGCTTGCAATGCGGTTGTTTGCCCAGCAGAGGGAGCCTCACTGGCTCAGTGCCGGGACTCACGTGATGATCTGTGTGTTGTTCAGGATGTATTCCAGAGGGTAGCGGCAGGAGAAGCCGTAGTACAGGTCTGTGGAGTAGCTGATCAGCCCGCTGGTAGACTGTGGCGTGTCGATGTAGCCGCTGATGACAACCGACTGGATGCTTGAGAAGGAGCTGAGAAAGCCGGTCCCTGCGCCCTCATTCACGATCTGAGGCAAACAGCAGCGCATTACAGTGCGGACATTTCAACAGCTTGGGAACGAGAAGATGTGGAAAAGGCAGCAGAAAGAATGGGCCGTCTGTGCTGGAGAGAGGCACAGCACTGACCCGCAGGCAGGGTGTGTTCAGATCAGGAGAGAGGTGCTTAACTAAGTGGGATGTATCGATGATGATTTGAAGGGAAGCTCTCCACTTGCCTGAATGCTGTTGCTGCAGATATTATCCAGGGTGCCGTTGACAGGGAGGCTGTATCTGATGACTGGAGGAGTGACTTTGGAGTCGATGAGTCCCTTGCACTGAGAGTCATTGTGCCGGCTGTTCACAGCCAGTCCCGTGGGGTCAAAGCCAGCATAGAGCGCCGTGCACAGGTTCACAGTCATTGTAATGAACTGCGGTCCGCAAGCCACTGTCATATCATCATTGACTGTGAAACAGAGAGCAGACAGGTTAGGCTGCTGTGCGGGGCTCACAAAACACCTTCTACACTTCAGAACAGAGCTCTACTGAGCTCTACTGTGCACATCCTCAGAGCTGTGTACAGCGCTGCACATTCCCAGAGCTGCAGTGTGCAGCCGGCTGGGTGGAGACTTGCCTGGGGTTCTCTGTAGCGCTGCACTGCAGTTGTACTGGGCTGCTGCGTAATGGGGAAGGACCAGGGCAGCCAGCGAGACACACAGACACAACATCTTTGAGCAAATCACAGGACTGCGTCTGGAAGAGAAACACGACCGCTTCAAATCACTCAGAGTTCAGGACTGTGTCTGAAACACGACCTCTTTAAATCACTCAGAGTTCAGGACCTCTTTAAATCACTCAGAGTTCAGGACCTCTTTAAATCACACAGAGTTCAGGACCTCTTTAAATCACTCAGAGGTCTTGTTTTAGTGTCGTTATTACACTCTAAATCGTCTTCATTTTTAACAATTTTTTAAAAAAAATAATATTAAATGTCCCAAAGGCACACAGTGCAGGTATAAATAAGCATTTTAAAACCGTGCATTTGGTGGCATCAGTTTATCCCATGTTTAAATATTTGCAGATCCTGAAATAAAAAAAAAACATTTGCTTCACAAAACATGAGTTTTAGGTTGTGGTCTTACTAGCTTCAATAAAGTTTCAAATACCTTATCCACGGTGCTGCCCTGTGCTGTTTACAAGCCTGCTCGTACCTCAAGCACCATCAAGCATCTCTTTATAAGCTCTGCGCAGGTAATACCCGATACCAGTGACGGTATCCTTATCATAATAGCTGGTGTGGATTACCAGTCTTCAGACCACCCTTCCTTTCTATTGTCTGTGTCCCTTGCATGTCTGTTTGTTTTGTTTCTTTAGGTTGAAGTGCAGGATTTCCTTAGAGACCCAGACCTCAGTGTCCTTATAGAGGCTGAGGCTACACTTTCCCATGCCTGTGCTGTATCAACATGACACCATACTGCAGGGTAGAGCTTCCCAGCCCTGGTCCTGGGGACCCCCTGCGTCGGCTGGTTTTCATTCCAGCTGAGCTCTCAATTACTTAACGAGACCCTTCATTTAACTCATAATTTGCTCAATTAGACCTTTATAATTGTTCTCAGCTCCTAAAGAATTGCAGAGTTCAAGTTTCTTATAAAATTTTACGGCTAACTAGAAATCTGCAGCTGCTTAAGAGCGGAAAGCAAGTAATAAGGTCTAATTGAGCAAATGATTAGTTGAATTAAAGGTCAAGTTATGAGTAATGTGTACATTATTCTGCATGATATAACCCTAACCCCAACCCCAACCCCAAACCCCACCCTCAACCCTAACCCCTAATCCTAACCCCAACCCCAACCCCAACCCTAACCCCTAACCCCTAACCCCAACCCTAACCCCAACCCCAACCCCAACCCCAACCCCAACCCCAAACCCCAAACCCCAACCCCTAACCTCACCCATGCATGAATGATGTGAGGACCCTTCAGGCACAAGCCCAAGCTCTCACTTCACTTGAGCACGTTTCAGATGAATGTAGTGGTCACCACCAGTCTCTGCACCAGTGGTAGGACATGTGAATGCCTGGATGGACTAACATCGCTGGATACACTGTGAAACTCAAACACATTCCTGCCTCCAGCGTGGATCACAGGCACCCCACTGGAGGCTGGGAGAATCAGAGGCCGGTGCTTCGCTGCTCTTTCCCCAAATCCTAACCCCCCTGTGGTCCCAGCTGCTGCAAACACACCGTTCCCTCTTCGGCACGCAATGTTGCGAACAACTGAAATAGGATACATTTTGCCACAAGGCACATATAATGAACTAAAAATACAGCATTGTTATAAGATATGACAGCAATAAGATCCGTCCCATTGTCTTGGGTTTGCCTGCCCCCCCCCCCTCTTCAGTCAGGAATGCTACACTCACCATCCCCTCCTCCAATCAACAGCATTTCAACTGAAGAAGCACAGATCTGTAAGCAGCGTTCTTATGAACAGCTATTAGATGCTCATTTTCTGTATGTCTTCTCAAAATTTCTCTGTAACAATTTACAATTAGAGTAGGTTTAGCACAGTACAACATTGAACAAAGCATTGCCTAAACTCTAGTGATCGCGCTGCTGTCCTGTCAGGAACATGGTTAGAATGACAGGCCTCCAGCACATTGTAAAACTACTGACAACGTTTCAGACAGCCTTCACTGTCTGCTGTTTCCACGCGCACCACAGATTCCATCAGCCCGGATCGTTTTCTGTTTTCTGTCTTTGACGTTTCATATCTTGTTATGAAAGCAGCCAGACTAATCCCAGCAATGTTTAAAAGGATTGAGCTACAAAGAGAGGCTGAAAGAAACAGATCTATCCAGTAGAATCAGAAGGACAGGATTGAAGTCTTTAAAATCTTACAAGACTGAACCAAACCAGTCCTTTAAACACAGCGCGGAGCCCAGGACCAGAGGACAGCAATTCATTTGCAGTTGGAAATGCAGCTGGTGCTGGAGATAGACCATGTTTTTGTCACACCCTTGTGAATTGCCCCTGGTGCTGTGTGAACTTCATTAGAGTCTCAGAACTGGGGGTGTGGGTTTCCACGATGGAAAAGCACAATACCCATTTCTTCACTTGAATCTGTAAAGGTCACATCCGACATGAGAATTGAACATGCCCAAGGTTTTGACATCTCTAAACTGCAGTCCGCTATTGTCTCCTGATATCCTGCACCTTAATTGTCATTTCAAATTGACAGTTTTAGCTAGCAGTCATTTCTCATGGTAGAGTCACACATAATAGATGGAAAGTGATCCTCGCACACAAATTCACGTGTTAATCGATCTATCTGCTGTGTTGAGATAACGGCAGCATTTTGAAAGGAGATAGGCTGGGAAAAGAAGGGAAAGCAATGTGTGCTTCTGCAGAGAGTGATTGACAGGACCTACCTTACCTGAGAGTCACAGGGTGGTTTGGGTGTGACAGCAGAGTCATATACAACAGAACTTCTTTATTAACAAGACAAGGTTGTAATGTGATGAAGGAATGAGTGCCTAACCCCAGGTGAATGCTGAACAAATCACTAGAGTCCCCTATTCAATCCAGTAAAACACACAAGAGGTTCATAAAAATAGTTTATTTTTGGATCAGCCTCCTTTTCAAGATACACAAGTTAAATAAATAGACAAATAAAAATCAGGACATCATTCCTATTAAAGTACTTAATATAATCTCTTCAATAAAATAACTTGCAAAAAAGAGTTGCTTAAAAAGACAGACGAGGAAGGATTCATTAAAAAGTGTCATTGATAAGAGCAGTGGCAATATAAAAAGAGCTCTCCCTCCCTCTCTCTCTCCAGTGAGACGGCCTCAGTGACAGCACTCACACACGTCAGAGCTGGACAGTCACACGGAAGCCACTAAGAGCGTTTCTTGCTGACCCAGTGGAACCGGTCGACGCGCGGCCCGGAGAACGCTGCCGAGGGTCTGTAGCTCTTGTTCCCGCTGCTGGCACTGGCACCCCCTGCTGGCTGGTGCTGGCGGTAGCTCTCCGCCGGGTACGGTTTCCTGTTGGTGTACGGAGCCCAGGACGGCACAGGCTGGGCGGAGAAGTCACTGAACTGAAGAGACACAAAGGTTTGCAGTGGTTAGCGTGGAGACCAGGACCACCTGATAAAGGCTTTGAGTTTACTGGATGCACAACACTGTAGATGGATGAAGAAACCAATGCAAACAAAATAGGGCATTCGCAAAAAATTCACATTGGCAACAATTCAAGGCTGGCATTTAGAAGGGATGTGGGTGAACAAGATGAAGAGGTGGACAGGTCACATGGGAGACAGCAGGACTGTGCAGAGCAGCACCTGATAGACACTGTTGGGGTTCCTGACTGTGGGGATGCTCTTGGGCTCCTGGCTGCTGCTGCTGCTGCAGACGCTCTCCTCATCAGAAGAGGCCCCGGACTGGTAGTCAGATGTGGCCTTCTCCACAGCACTGCTGATGCACAGCGACAGCTCCCGCGTCTCCCCCTGACCTTCAAACTGAGCCACGCTGAACGCAGGGTTCCTCTCCCCGTACCTGCGGGAGACACACAGCATTTACAGCAAGGAGGCACGCAGCTTCTCACAACGCATTTATTATTATTAGTTTATTTAGCAGACACCTTTATCCAAGGCGGCTTACAGAGACTAGGGTGTGTGAACGATGCATCAGCTGCAGAGTCACTTACAATTACGTCTCACCCGAAAGACGGAGCACAAGGAGGTTAAGTGACTTGCTCAGGGTCACACAATGAGTCAGTGGCTGAGGTGGGATTTGAACCGGGGACCTCCTGGTTACAAGCCAGTTTCTTTAACCACTGGACCACACAGCCTCCTCAGGAATCATGTCAAGGAATCATGTCAAGGGTTCAGTGGCTACCTCTAAAACGAGTGCATGGTCTCTTACACTGTGCAAGACAGACTCGACCAAGTGTGTGCAAGAAACACAAATCAGAGGAAGCTACCAAAAAACACACTAGATGTCACCGTCGTGCCAACATAACTTCCAGCCGGTGCACATTGTAGGTTCTGAATAAGGATTTTCCCATGCGGCGCACAGCACTAGAGCGGGATTAAACAAGACAGCACTGGAGCCACGCACCGACAGCACACTTCATACGGGTCCACCCAGACAGTGAGCTCCTTGGGCAGGCCCAGGTCCTCATAGTCCATGCTGCTCTCCAGACAGGCTCTCTCCAGCAGAGGATCCTTCAGCTGGTACCTGTTCATTCTGATGCACCTGCAGTTAGGAGCAAGAGCTGATTCACAGGGCCATTCAGCAAGCAACCCCCACGGGCATTCAGCAAGCAACCCCCCCCCCGGGCATTCAGCAGGCAACCCCCCCACACCAGCTGCAATACCTCACCACTGCAATCATTCTGGCAGAAAACTGAATTTTTACCTGGATAAAGTTAACTTAATACCCAGGTCCATGGATAAAAATGACTAAAGTATAAAGCTACCCAATTTAAGTCTTTCTTGTAGCTTCATTTAAATATTTAAAAAAAAAAAAATTACAGTACTTAAATGCGAAGGCACCATGCTTAGGACATTTTTACCACTGGGGCAAAAATACAAATCTCTGAAAACCAAAACGCACATCCGTACTAGCTTATTAAATATCAAAATATGAATAGGTGTTCATTTATCTTTAATGAATATAGTTCATATTCTTTAACACACACAAAATACTCCGCCCCCCTGACCTAAGTGACATCCATGACACAACCCTGACGTGGCCCCAGTGCAGCGAGGCTAGTGCAAGCACGCCCGGCGGCCCCGCTGCAGCCCCAGCGGTCCTACCTGAACGCCTGCCCCTTGGCCGGGTCGGACAGGTACCAGTGGTTCTTGTATCTCTCGAACAGTATCGACGTCAGCTGAACCGCAAACTCCTCGAGGTGCTTCCTGCGCGCGCTGCCGTGCTTCTTAGCGAGTCTCGTGATGAAAAACACGGTGGCTGCGATCTCGTCTTTCATTTCTCTGTCTTTTTTTAAATAAAAATGTACAGTTCACCTGTTGAGGGGAGATGCAGATTTTAATTCTGCTCCCTTCATTCAAAGACGATCTTGTATCCCTCAACTATAGGAAGTTAAAATTGAGAAAACTTTGGGCTAACTTGCAAAAGTTGAATTTACCTTTATAGACCTTACGTGGAATTTAACAAATCACAGCATCGCTATGTAAAGGCATATCTGTAACAATTCACCGCCGACAGGTACCATACCTCTGTTTATCAACGAGCCCGCTTTTCATTGATCCTTCCACAACCATAATGTCCTTCCGTTTCACCGGCTTAAATACACTGAAAGGGCTTAGGTGCGCGATGATGTCATCTCGTCCGCAGGTGAGGTTAATGATGCTGAAATGAATGAACTATCGGGACCTTAAAGCAGGCTTCCCATTCCAGCGGCGCTCTCAATCACTTAACCAAAATTATTGAACTGATAGTTTGCGCAATTAGACCTTTTTTTAATTGTTCTCAGCTCTTAAAGAATTGCAGAGTTCAAGTTTCTAATAAAATGTACCGGCTAACTTGAAATCTGCAGCTGTTTAAGAGCGGAAAGCAAGTAAAAAGGTCTAATTAAGCAATCTATTTCCAGCAATTCACCTCGACGCCCACTAGGTGGAAACAGAGTAATTTAGTTTGAGAAATCCAGAGGAGGCTGGCTGGCTGCAGAACTCCCACTGTGCACCACAGGGGGGCGCTGTTTCCCAGGACTCAATCTCCAGGCTGTTCCGTTTAGAATCTGTCTGTATTACTTTCCAGCGTCAGTACAGCTGTCTTTCTCAGATCATGCATGACATGAAAAGGTTTGACTGGCACTGTTGAAGCGCTTTCTGATTTCCATGTTATGCATTAGATGTAGTCCTTTTTTAAAAGTAACTGTTATTTACACAAAATGTAATCTGTTACCAAATTTCATGACCTCCCTGAAAAAGGACCCACGTTACTGAGAAATGCAATCAGATTGCAGTAATGTGTTACTCCCCAACAGTACAGTTTATTTTGGGGATATGAAGAGCTTCAGATAAATATACGTGTGTGTTTTTCTGTATTGGGTACCAGTGGGTACATTTTCCCTGTAAACGCATTTCCCAGCGTGTCCAGTGCAAGGCAGTGCTGTGAGCTGCTGCTCTTTGACTATCTGTATCTGTGTATACAGTGTTGTGAGCTGCTGCTCTTTGACTTGTGTATCTGTGTATACAGTGCTGTGAGCTGCTGCTCTTTGACTTGTGTATCTGTGTATACAGTGCTGTGAGCTGCTGCTCTTTGACTTGTGTATCTGTGTATACAGTGCTGCGAGCTGCTGCTCTTTGACTTGTGTATCTGTGTATACAGTGCTGCGAGCTGCTGCTCTTTGACTTGTGTATCTGTGTATTCAGTGCTGTGAGCTGCTGCTCTTTGACTTGTGTATCTGTGTATACAGTGCTGTGAGCTGCTGCTCTTTGACTTGTGTATCTGTGTATACAGTGCTGTGAGCTGCTGCTCTTTGACTTGTGTATCTGTGTATACAGTGCTGTGAGCTGCTGCTCTTTGACTTGTGTATCTGTGTATACAGTGCTGTGAGCTGCTGCTCTTTGACTTGTGTATCTGTGTATACAGTGCTGTGAGCTGCTGCTCTTTGACTTGTGTATCTGTGTATACAGTGCTGTGAGCTGCTGCTCTTTGACTTGTGTATCTGTGTATACAGTGCTGTGAGCTGCTGCTCTTTGACTTGTGTATCTGTGTATACAGTGCTGTGAGCTGCTGCTCTTTGACTTGTGTATCTGTGTATACAGTGCTGTGAGCTGCTGCTCTTTGACTTGTGTATCTGTGTATACAGTGCTGTGAGCTGCTGCTCTTTGACTTGTGTATCTGTGTATACAGTGCTGTGAGCTGCTGCTCTTTGACTTGTGTATCTGTGTATACAGTGCTGTGAGCTGCTGCTCTTTGACTTGTGTATCTGTGTATACAGTGCTGTGAGCTGCTGCTCTTTGACTTGTGTATCTGTGTATACAGTGCTGTGAGCTGCTGCTCTTTGACTTGTGTATCTGTGTATACAGTGCTGTGAGCTGCTGCTCTTTGACTTGTGTATCTGTGTATACAGTGCTGTGAGCTGCTGCTCTTTGACTTGTGTATCTGTGTATACAGTGCTGTGAGCTGCTGCTCTTTGACTTGTGTATCTGTGTATACAGTGCTGTGAGCTGCTGCTCTTTGACTTGTGTATCTGTGTATACAGTGCTGTGAGCTGCTGCTCTTTGACTTGTGTATCTGTGTATACAGTGCTGTGAGCTGCTGCTCTTTGACTTGTGTATCTGTGTATACAGTGCTGTGAGCTGCTGCTCTTTGACTTGTGTATCTGTGTATACAGTGCTGTGAGCTGCTGCTCTTTGACTTGTGTATCTGTGTATACAGTGCTGTGAGCTGCTGCTCTTTGACTTGTGTATCTGTGTATACAGTGCTGTGAGCTGCTGCTCTTTGACTTGTGTATCTGTGTATACAGTGCTGTGAGCTGCTGCTCTTTGACTTGTGTATCTGTGTATACAGTGCTGTGAGCTGCTGCTCTTTGACTTGTGTATCTGTGTATACAGTGCTGTGAGCTGCTGCTCTTTGACTTGTGTATCTGTGTATACAGTGCTGTGAGCTGCTGCTCTTTGACTATCTGTATCTGTGTATACAGTGCTGTGAGCTGCTGCTCTTTGACTTGTGAATCTGTGTATACAGTGCTCGCCCAGGCAGGCCCACTCAACAATAGCACCTAGCAACCCAACGCCCAGACCGCACCTAGCAACAAGCAAACTGGAAGCTGCTGCCTTGACTACGGAACTCAGCCTTGACTACGGAACCTCGACCGCACCGTCTCCTTGACAACACCCTGCTTCAGCCCCGAGGCAGGTTGACCTGTCTGGTGAGGTCAGAGTTTCACCACTTGATTCAGATAGAAGGCCAGTGGAAACAGTGCTGAAATAATAACCAGGACAGGGCCTGTGTAGATTCTGACAAAATCACAAGCCAAGAGAGTCGATTTCCAGCAGGGAAAGAGTTAAAGGTGAGGAGGTGTTGGTTTCACTGCCAGCAGACCTGCTTTACATTAGGGGCCTGTGTTCCCTGGGCATGCCCAGGCATGAACCTGGGTAAGGAAGGAGTCATTCACACAGAGCGTTTCTCTGGAAACCTCAGGGCACAGTTAAAGCTGCTCATTACTGTCCACATGACAATACAGACCCAAGGAGTCTGACCCAGTGTAATACAGCACGACAGCAATTAGGAACCACAATTTACTCAAACTTTTTTATTTTTAGTCAAATGCAATCCTCATTTATTAAAGATGGATGGGGGGGGGGGGGTCAGAAGAGAGTGCTGGTGGCCATGGATATGTAGTTTCCCATAGTAACAGCACAGCAAAGTGTGACAAAGCACAGGGAAGCATTGTAAAGCACAGGGAAGCATTGTAAAGCACAGGGAAGCATTGTAAAGCACAGGGAAGCATTGTAAAGCACAGGGAAGCATTGTAAAACACAGGGAAGCATTGTAAAGCACAGTGAAAGCATGGTAAAGCACAGGGAAGAATTGTAAAGCACAGGGAAGCATTGTAAAGCACAGGTAAGCATTGTAAAGCACAGGTAAGCATTGTAAAGCACAGGGAAGCATTGTAAAACACAGGGAAGAATTGTAAAGCACAGTGAAAGCATGGTAAAGCACCGGGAAGAATTGTAAAGCACAGGGAAGCATTGTAAAGCACAGGTAAGCATTGTAAAGCACAGGGAAGCATTGTAAAGCACAGGGAAGCATTGTAAAGCACAGTGAAAGCATGGTAAAGCACAGGGAAGAATTGTAAAGCACAGGGAAGCATTGTAAAGCACAGGGAAGCATGGTAAAGCACAGGGAAGAATTGTAAAGCACAAGGAAGCATTGTAAAGCGTTCTAAACCACAGAGAAGAATTGTAAAGCACAGGTAAGCATTGTAAAGCACAGGGAAGAATTGTAAAGCACAGTGAAAGCATGGTAAAGCACAGGGAAGCATTGTAAAGCACAGTGAAAGCATGGTAAAGCACAGGGAAGCATTGTAAAGCACGGTAAAGCACAGGTAAGCATTGTAAAGCACAGGTAAGCATTGTAAAGCACAGTGAAAGCATGCTAAAGCACAGGTAAGCATTGTAAAGCACAGGTAAGCATTGTAAAGCACAGTGAAAGCATGGTAAAGCACAGGGAAGCATTGTAAGGCACAGTGAAAGCATGGTAAAGACAGTTAGGTGCTCGTGTATTTACAGTAAACTCTCAGCATTGGAGCCAAAAGGTTCCTATGATCCCGCTGCTTTGCTTTCACTCTGGCACAGTCCACCAGATCCTAGCGCCTCCGTATTCAGGTCTATAAACCCGCCTTCCAGGGCGCTAAATTTAAACTTCTGTTGGGACGCGACGCCTCGCATGTCGCTATAAAGCCTGCCCTCATCCTAAGTGAGTGCAGCCGTTTCAGAGGTCGCATACCGCTCACTATCCAGTGGAGAAACGAGATGTCCCTCGCCCTAATATCCTCTGGTCAGACCGCATGGACATTGTGATGCAGTAACCAGCAGCGAGTTACCTGCTGTGCTGGTGAGTTTGCTCATTTCATTTCTCTTTTTTTTTTTAAGCCCCATAATGCTATAATATATTGTACTGTATTTGCTGTGTAAAGCATTCATCAGTTAAATTTGTGTTTGCTTTTAAAAAGTGACTAGTTTCGTAATGTTAACATTTGTTTTGGTAAAAAGCCTAGCTTTGTGTTCAAAAAACACGTTCTGTAAACAGAAGTGCTTTAACAAAACCCGAAGGCCAGGTTAGGGCACTGGGCAGGCTTCAAATGTGAACCCTAATGATTCAGTACTGCCAGTGCACTGTTCATTAAAAGAACAAAACAAAGTGGCCGTCTTTATTCAGCGAAAAACTGAGCAACGCTGTGCTATATATTGTCATGGCAACTCGACAGCTGTACACTATCAAACACCTGTGTTTGTCAAGACAGCACACGTAGCTCCACCTGGTTTGTGACGTCACGGAGACCCGCCCATGACTGCAGGTGGTATACAAGCACTAGAGGAATGTTAGGGTACGCAAGCTGTTCAGGAGACAAGCGGGTCGTTTCTCAATTCAGAAGATCCCGAGACCGCGCTGTTCTTTAAACTGGCAGGTATTGTTATCCGAGTTTTAATCACAGACTTTAATAATGTTTTTTTTTTCTTTTTTTATATTTGAAGGTATAGGCCTACTGTATGTTATATTGCTGTAATTTAATATTGCTTTTCATATATGAAATATATAGTTATATCCATTATCATATAAACCCAGCAAAGTTCAGTTCTATAAGATAGTGTTTCTCCGTGTCATTGCAGAGATGTGTAATATGATTGTATTCATTTCTTTCAGTATAACTAATCAGTTGTATACCTTTTTTTCTATAGACACCAGTATTGTATGGATCTGTTTTTCATTTTTTTTTTAAACTTTACTTTGTAACCCTGTTGTGTTTACATGAAGCCCCTATACTGTACTTTTTTAAAAGCCCATGCATTCGATCTCTTTTTTTCTTTTAGGTTCTGGTGCGCTCCGCTCCGCATACCGACGCAGTGATCTGTACTTGATCTGTAGGCAGTGTAGTTAGATGATTGTCTGAATTCAGCCTACAATCACTAACCACACTACCGACTGAATGGGTACCGATAACGACCAACCAATTGCATTGCTGTGTGGATTAGCGGCAGATCAGATATGCTTGTATATGTGGATTTTAACCTGTTTCAGAAGATCACCTTACCTAAGATGCTAATACATGTTGTTATTGTTATTATTATGATGAGGTTCTTGTTTTGCTATTCTCTGAACTGGATTTCTATTTCTCGGTTGTCCTGTTAGTTGCTAACATCATGTCTTGATTATGCGGGCGTGTCTATAGCTTGGTTCAGCCTGGTTACCTGGCAGTGTAGTTAGCTGATTGCGGTGTCCCGTCAATCACTAGCCACACAGCCATGTAAACGGGACCTGGGAGTCGTGCTGAAGAACAGAAGCAGCTGCCAATGTAAAATAAAGAAACAATTGCTCCCGGAATACAATGGAAATATCAAAACCAAATATCAGTATAACTCACTGTTTACACTGCTGTATAATATAACCTGTGATTATTACCATATTACATGGGAAAAGCTTTGTGAGCGCTTCTGTATAACGTCATGTGTGTGTGGTTTATTGTTCTTAATAAATGACGTGTTTTCTTATGCGCCTGATGCGTGTGTTGACTGTATAGGGAATTAAAGCACCTGTTTTACAAGACAATACTAAATGTGAATCTTCAAATGATCTCATTTCAATTAGAACATACATAACAGAAACGAAAGACACCACCCCCCTCCATTTCAACACACGGTGCAAAGTCTGTAGTGTGAATAATAGATCTGATATACTTAATACATGCTGTGCAGCTTTCAACTGTGTATCATTGCATGTTGCGCGTCCGTTTATATAAACGAACATTTAATAAAGAGGTTAATAAAAACGTCATTCACGCTGCTTTATTACACTTTGCTCTGGTTTTACTGGTTGATGCTGGTTGAAATGAAAATCTCTTTTAAATCTATTTATTTTAAATAAGTTAGTGGATGATGTCCACACAACGAAAGAAATGCGGTGCTAGGTTTTAGATGCTGTACCCGCCGCCCGGTCCCCATGTCATAAGGGCTCACATCGGGAAAAGGCATTCTGCCCGTGCTAAAGACAAATTAGCAAAAAACCACAACTCTGTGGGGCACTAAGGGGGCCTCCCACAAACATGCAATTAATGAGCCGGTGCTGAAGAATGAATCCACGTCTGATCGGGGGACTCGGTGGCCAGGATATCTTAGGACTCAATGAAGTGGAGTCAAATGTCCCGCAGCCAGGAAAATCTGCAGGTTACTTTTGAAAACGGGGACCGAAATATCTCCACATACAAGCACCGGTGAAGAGGGCAGCCAATGAGAACCTGCGCGTCGCGTCTCCAGGGCAACACTCACGGCGTCCTGAGATCTCCATGACGACACTTCCTGAGTGCGGTCCCCGGTCCCGTGTGAAGAACTGAGCGATGCAAACATGTCTTCTGAGGAGGATAGAGAGCAGACCGAAGGACAGGCCGAGTTGGACAGCCAGTTCCTCGTCTTTGCAGGGTCTGAAGAGGAAGACGTTGACTTCGCGAAAGTCTTCTGGAATTCCGTCTCGCTTCACCCGCCGTGGGAGTCTCGGTTGGTTTCTGGCGACATTCGGCAGCGACTCAAAGTCGCAAACAGCAGCCAGCAAAGTGAGTAATATCTGTGTCTCTTTGTGCTTTGAAATAGTTTACAACAAGCCTGAATATGGCTCTTAAGACATTTTAGCGGTAATAAAAAAAGGCTATCCATTTTCATGTGCAGTATTGTAAGTGATTAGAAACGCACTAATGCTGACGTCACTTTTCTTTTTAAAACACGCCACGACATTGTATGGAAGTATTTTGTGAGATACATTTAAGGTTGTAACAACAGTTAAACTAATCCGGTTTTTCTTCACTTTTTCAGATGCACGTATTTGCCATGCACCTCCAGCTGTGGACACCAGTAAGTAAGACGCAGGCATTTCTTCGTCGTATGCAAACTGTGTTATTTTATTCAAACTGGCTGTGATTTCTGGTCTCTGTTTTTAGGAAAAGATCCGTTCCTGCTAGAAGCGTATATTAAGGAGAAAACGGAGGAAAAACTCCGGTACTTAGAGAAGGTAAGACAGTTGAGTAACTCTGTAATGAACACTGTGCGGGCTGATCACAAATCAGTCTGGACCTGGACACACTGCAATCGGGATTACACCCAGAACACATTGTATGTACAATAAACGATCCAGACTATGATAACAGCACAGCCATCGCTTATTGGTGTAAGAGCACAGTAACTGTCTGAATTATTTCTGGCACCACTGTAGTTATCTACAGAAAGCTCCTGTACTGTAAACACAGTAACTAATAGAGCTCGATGAACTCCATTGACAGCCTGTTTCCCTTTGAAAGCAGTGTAATCCATTGCCTTGGTCTGCCGAATGATTGATAAGAAGTATCTGATTTGTGAGCACTGAGCTCCGCTGCGGTGCTGCTTATGGGGAGCTGCAGTCTCTCTGGCAGTGTATTGACAAGCACTCGGAGGCTTATCAGAGGATCGCTCATTCCTCTGAGGGGCTGCCACTCCGCCTCTGTCTGTCTGTGCGCAGAAGAGAAAGCATTCAACACAGGCATTGCTATCGTCACGTCCTCCACAGCACTGTGAAACACAAGAGAAGGGCAGCACAGTTACAAGAGAATCGTTCTTACAGACTAGGGCAAAGTTGCCACCCCGGATTTGATAAGGTGTGTCGCTCTGTTTGTGAGGCCTGCTGTTTCATAACACTTTGCTTTTCATGCACTACATTGTCAAAATGAATGGAAGTCCACAGCAGCTCATATTTATGCGATTATTTACACGTCAGGTACCGTTGCAGTGCACGAGCTTGACGTCTCTCTGTTGGGTAAATAGCCCAGTAACAGTATGAGAGGATGTCTAAGAGTGGATCACAATACAGCCCCGCTCTGAAGGAAGGTTATATCTCCTAATGGCCTGCTAATGCATTCGGCTTCATTTTCTTAATGCAGTGTAATGCAGAGAAGTGAAGCGCAGGCTGTGCAGAGCAGCAGTGCCAGCGTTGCGCTCTGAAAAGGATTATCAGGTTGAAGTTGTTCATTTTTGCACTTGGCTTCGCCAGCAGTCTATAACTTAATATCCATCAAGCTGAGACCTCGTATTCATTTATAATTCAAATGGTAAATCTGTACTATTAAAAAAAAAAACCACACACACACACACACACACAAAAAACATGTTTACTGAATTAATATTACAGCGCATCTCTTGAAGTGGTTCAGACACTCTGTCCAGCAAGTTGCAGTCCTTTAAGGAGTATAGGAGTATTGTCCCTTGAAGACTGATCTTCCAAAACTCCCCTGGGAGATCTCAGCAAACCAAAGGGTTAAACTGCACCCCCCCCCCCCCATGGAGCAGCGAGCCCCTTCAGGTCCTGTGGGGCGGTCCTGCAGTAATTGAATTAGCCCAATCCCATTTCATAGCCGTCTGGATCAATAGCAACAATCAGGCTTTCTTGTCCGCTGCTGTAAAGGGCTGCTGCAGTGTAAGTGTTTGAATGACATCCTGCTGTACTTTAAGAAGGCAGTGGTGCAATGGAATAGCAATCCGTACTGCTGCTGTCTGGCTGTTTATCAGCAGGACCTCGTTTATCACTGTGCTTGCTGTAACATGCGTTTCTAAACCACACACTTGAGGCCTATGTAGCAAACAGAAGTGGGTCATACTGAGGGAATCATTTTGTCGGCTTGAACCACTCTAATCCACTATGGCTCCTAGACTGGGATCATATAATGCATGTGTTGATGGTGCATGCAGCTACCCACTCTGTACAGAATTACTGCCCTGGAGCTGAAACCACTTTCCTAAGCCAGGTCACAGGAGAATGAATGATGTGTTAAAACCCTCGGGACGAGCCCCTCTTAAGTGAATGGACCACCGTGTAGTATTAACACAATGTATCTAATTGTGAGGCCTTTCCAGCGTGGCTCCTGAATGCTTGCCAAGTTCCTAATACCTCATTATTAAAGATAATATTGCAGAGACCAAATCTGAACACAGCATTACAGACATAATACAACCTCATCACAATCTCCCTTGATTTATGCTTTACACTTTTCACTACATCGCTTTTTTTTTTTTTTTAATGCCTCCTCAAGTCAGCGATGGAGATCCGGCTGATATATTGGAGGTAAGCTTTTTAACCATTTAATAAATTCTATCCGCGGCTATAATTCAGCCATTTGTGGACTCCGCGATTTATTGCAGGACTGTAGTACACTGCAGTACTTGTAATAGGAAATGTACGATTCTTAAAACAAACAATAGAACATGGAAGGAAATGCTGATTGGAGGCCTGTCCCCCCTGTCTTGGCTCCCTGTCCCTGCTTCCTTGCCTGTGGGTTGCTGCACATCTCTTTCCTGCGCGCTCCTGTGGTTTCCTGACAGCTGTGTGGGGTGGTGTCTGCAGGCCAGCAGAGCAGAGCCTCTCATCTGTGTTACTGGCTCTGCTGTCCGCACACAATGTCACGAGAGCTGGAAGGGCCATGGCTCTCCTCAATCCATGGGAAGAGAGGAAGTCCTCCACAGCCGGTTTAGCGGCTGGGATGAAGTTTGATTCTCAGGCTTTAAAAATCACTGAGAGTTCGTTTTTTCTGCGTTCTTCGGTCAATTTCATCATTTTTGGAATCCTAATGGCCTCTTGTAGATACGTACAGAACAAACGGCATTGCAAATTACACTCCATTAAAAATAAAAAATAAAGGTTTTACTTCGAAGAAGGCCAAGTAGACAAATGTTTACTGCTTCATGAAATGATAATATCAGAGAGGGCATCCGTCTGGGTGTCACACTGTCACGTGTCATATATCTGCAGCACTGTCATGAAGCTTGGTATTTCGTATTCGATTCTCTACATCACCCTCTCTATAGAACTGAACTCATTTTTCGTGATAAAGTCGAATGAAACCTGCTGGATAATATTACGTTAACATATTGAATTGCACAGCGCTTTGCAGAGTTTCATATACTGTTCTGAAGGCTTCCGGTAGGCTTGTGCAATATCGCTTTGATCTGTTCCTTGATTGCGTGATGTTTAATAAAAGCTCTGAATGATGTTCCTGTGGTTTTGTTTTTTAGATGCAGTCTCAGTCCTAACACTAGGCACTGCGTGTCTTTTTTGTCCCTCGCTGTGTGTGGTGCTGCCCTGTCGGTTTCATGTTTAGGGGAGTGTGATCCAGGAATTGGTTTAAATGCTGGGCTGGTTTAAAACAGCTAGGCTTGCTGCTCTGCTCCCTCCACTCAGCAGTAATGTTCTCTCTGATTAATACTAGCAGAGTGCTTTTCATTCATTAGCCCCGATTACAGCTAACTGTGTCCATCTGATTAGGGGGGCTGCGCTCTCCCTTACCCACACACATCAATTCATTATGAAGGTTATACGAGTGTATTGAGATGGACTCATTTCTGTACCGCACACGATCTCTCATAGCAGGCTAATCTTTTAATGCTAAGGACAGTCTGTGAACAAAAACAAAGCATACCCGGGGTGCAATGTCAACACCACTTCAGAATGCTGTGGCTGTCCTTCGAACACATCACCACAGTATAGTAGCACTTTCACCATTCTTTATACATGGTTAAACCCTTGTGTTTACTTCTCTGTAACTGTGGACAGTGGTGCATTAGCAGTCATGATCCAGCAGTGCAGCACTGCAGACCAGGGGAAGCACAGCTGTAGATTTGAGTTGAATTGCCTGTGAGCTCTCGATAGCCCGTCCTGGGTCAGCTGGGGTTTGATTGGGGTTCTGATTGGATGCGGATCCCTTGGGAGGAGCACTCCCTCACAGTATTGCTCATCTGGGAAAGAGATTTGTTCAGATCCTCCTTAACTAACGGCCCTTTCAAACCTCTTCCTGAATCCTGGCTCATTAACTTCATGCCTAAAGATCCGGGGGGTTCTGACGAGAACCGAGAGGAACAAGGTGTCTTTTAGGAGCGCACAGCGAAGGGCAGCAGACGGTTTATTTAACTGATACATTTGATAAAGGAACAGAGGGAGCAATCTCATTGGCCAACACGTGTTCCAGCACAGAACTTTTAGAACCACTCTGCTTCTCTTGTGTATGTTGTGCATGGTGAATGATTTGCTAGTTTAACCAATATACTGTGCTGTAATTATTATTATTTTTTTACAGTAAATAATGTAAACAGTTGGTTTGGCAGTCGAACCTACCTGTTAGTTGAATATCGTCTGCAACTCTGTTATCAGGAGAAGTCCACCGAGCGCTCAGAATCACGTCTAACCTCCAAGTACATGTGGTGCTCTAGTGACCAGTCTCCAGGGTACAGGAGGTGAAGCTGAGGGAACGTGAAGCCACACTGTGGCTTTGAACCAGGTGTCAGGTCACTGCACAGCACACCAGGGGAGAGACGGGGTTTGATACGGCAAACGTGCCTCAAACTAGGTCTCCTGGAACCAGATTTCAAGACACTGTTCCTGAAAAAGTGGCTTCATGTTCCCTCAGCTTTAGACATGATCCCAAGAGCTCTACTGAGGCCGTGGAGGTGCATGAGTTTTGAAAGTCCTCAGGATGGGAGGACTGAAACAGAAAATCACACAAAGTGACTAGTTTTGAAAGTCCTCAGGATGGGAGGACTGAAACAGAAAATCACACAAAGTGACTCTAAACCACAAGAAAACATTAGCTCTGATAACTACAAGGCTAAACAAATCATCTGCATGATAGATAGCGAGTGAACTAAACGGTGTACAGTAGGAATTACAGAATGCATTTTGTGCATGAGTTATGTTTCCTGGAGCCCATGCTTCACAGTAAAATGAAGAAGTAGCATCAGTAAATAGGGCTTGTTACATTGATGAAGCACCGCGCATTTCAACATGATTTAAAAGCAGGGGGATGCTGCACAATGTGGTGACTCACGCTGCTGCTTTCATTGCAGGATCATTCACATCCTCAAGTACAATCCTAGGCTCTCTGGTGTCCAAAAGGAGTTCCGATTTGACATTTACTGTTCACTGTCTTTTCCACAGGCTAGAAAGAGAGAAGATATCATGGAGCTCCTCTGGAAACAGAGGGCCGAGCGAATCAAGGTGGGGCATGTCGTTCTTCTCAAAATGACATCTGCGTTACACTGCGATTCCCCAGCGAGCAGAGCACAGCCTTCCCAGCAGTGGAACACGCATAGCAATGCATGATGGGACTGATACGTTCGCACACTTTGTGGTGGCGATGTGGCACAGTTAAATTCAGGTGTGTTCACCACGCAGATCCCTTTTCACGAGAGATATGCAACACACGGGACCGTTTTGTCAAGGTCTTTACCCCTGTTTTAAAGTAAACTTCATCCATCTGTCCAGATGTATTAAGGAAGGACGCTGGCATGGCTGTGGAGTTACGAGGGGATGATGGCACCCGCGAGTCAAGGCAGCCCTGGAGTGGAGATTTTAATATGCTGCACCATGACACCAACACCTCATGACAGCTACATCTGAAACACCACTTCTGTCATTCCCATGAAACTAGCCATTGCCATTTCTAATTCACACAAACAACATTTTATATTTATATATTTATTTATTTGTGCTTTTCAGAAAGAACTGCTATCTCGTCCATACCAACCGAAACATACCCCAAAGGTTCAAAGGTAAGACTGTAGTTTAAACAAATAGATTGATCTTACCCAGCATGCATTGAGTCTCCAAGGCTCCCGCATGACAGACACACACATGATGGTAAACCTGGACTGGATTCATGTGACTTCTATGAGGAGAGCTGCATTGAGATGTACAAAGAGACGCACACATGATGGTAAACCTGGACTGGATTTATGTGACTTCTATGAGGAGAGCTGCATTGAGATGTACAAAGAGACGCACACATGATGGTAAACCTGGACTGGATTCATGTGACTTCTATGAGGAGAGCTGCATTGAGATGTACAAAGAGGCGCAGAGCTGAAGAGCAGCTCCTGCACTCCTAGTCAAAGCACCTGAACACAGGCTTCTTAAACACAAGTGTGAAGTAACTGCACTGCACTCTGCAGGACTGCAAGCACCGTGAACAGGTAACAGTGCACTCATGAAAACAAGATCGTGTCATTCGAAACTGCTGAGTCTGTGAGTCGAGCCCAGCAGATGTGTCTGAATCCTTTTATCATAAAAGCTACAATGCACAGCCAAGAACAGAGAACAGAAAGATGCTGAAACAGCTAGAGGATTTCACGCTCCAGGAGAAATGTTCAACACCCCCCACACACACACCACCACCTACACCCCACACCCCCTCCCACACACACACACCCAGAGACACCCACACCCCACACCCCCCCCACCCCCACACCCCCCAGTGGACGGGTGTGCGTGCTGCCATCTCTTTGATTGATTACAGCACCAGTTTGAAACCCCCTGGCACGCTGCTCCATGTAGAAACGCTTCTCCAGGCAGTCTGGATTTAGCTGACTGGGCTTCACTTTCCACGATCAGCGATTCCAGCTCATTAACGAGGTTTGGATAGATCAGTGGTCTGACAGGCAGGCACTTTAACAGAGCCCTGGCACTAGGTGCAGGATTTCAATCCACTTTATCACCACGGTGCTGTCTGTGCTGGCCCCTGACCGCTATGAACTTACTATTGATTTTGCTTGAACAGTCCCCGGAGGCATATTGATTTCAGCAGATAGACTCACTGGGAGTTATGCTGTGTGTTTTGCAGGGGTTAATGTTATCTTAATGCTCGCTTGTCACATCCAGGGGGTGAGCTGATATTAAGCTAATCGAAGCCCTTGCTGTATTCCTGTTCACAGCTCCACTGCAGCAGACAGCTCTGAAGAGGCTTGCGAGACCCTGCGGAGCCTCCGAGACTTCGACTGACACCTGGGCAGAGAGAAGCAGGACTGTCCTTCCGTTTAGTATCAATTCCAGGGAAGCCTGTCTGCTATATCAGGCCTGGTCCTGGAGAGACAGTCCTGCAGGCTTTCTGGCTAGCTTTAAATCAGCAGTGACTAAAGACCTGGATGGAATGGAATGGCTCTCTGGGACCAGGGTCTCCCCCCACCAACCCCAAAACTCTCTCTCAGTCTGAAGACTTCTGGGTAGTCTGTTACTGCCCCACCCCCAGGCACCACAAACCAGTTTTATCCGATTGTGATGAAACTTGGTGAGGACATTCCTTGCACACTGCCCTATCGTTTTTATTTTTATTTTATTATATTCCTAATTGATGAAAACCTCAATAAAGGTCCTGACAAAAGAAATAAGCGTGTCTTTTCTAATGAAACGTTGCAACTATAAGTGGACCTCAATGAAACTAGAGAAACGGGACTGAATCAGGCTGGTGTTTCCGCTCCCGCACGCCCCTGGGTTCATGACGTCACCCCCTGTTGATGCCAATGTAACTCTTATGCCCTCCCTTATATTCAGTGTTAAGGGTCAGATAGCTCTCTGATGAGACCAGCATGCTGTAAAACTACCAGACCCCTGGAGTGGAGCTTGAATGAATATTAAAACTCAAACTGATAAGCACTTCATTGGAACAGAGTCACAAAATAACTCAAATTAATAACGTCAAGAAAAGTGCTGACCGGTGTGTTAAAGAAACGGACTAAACTAACAAGGGTTAAACAGTCGAAATGGTCACTTCATTGGTTTAGTTATATCCTGTTGAAAGCATTGTATTTTAAGCAGAAGGGTAATAAAATAAATTAATAATAAGCTAACAGTGTTTATACTACAAGTTATCTGTAAGCACGACCCGCAGAAAGAAGCGTCCTCTTTCAGCTCTGTGCGTGTGGCCGGTCCCTGTTTAATTCAAACGCGGAAAGGGAAATTCAGAGGAAACGGACAGAATGGGTTACCAAGACGAGCGAAAGAAAAGGCCCGCCCTACCGCTGTCCAAACGGGGAACGTTTCCCGAAGCGCGCAGATCATACATTGTATTGATGCATCGCACACAGCGTTACTCCAGCAGCTATCGTGTTATCCAGCAATTGGATGGAAGCTGGAACCGCGGCGTCTTTTTGAAAAGCTGTGTTTCAGTATAATCGACTTGGAAGGCGGTCTCTAGTCCATCGTCAGCGTGAATCTGGATTATATGCCGCAGGACAGTCTGCGTTACCTCAGGAGGATGCATATTTTATCCTGCGTTGGAATTGCTTTACGTTGTCACTCTGCTAATTGCCGTATTGATTCGAGCAGAAAGGGGCTGTCTTAATAACAGAAAGGCATTGTACCAGTGGAGCGCTTCACCCTGCCAGACTGGACAGAGACTCGCGCTCCGGGCATTTCAGAACGCACGCTCTCCTCGCTCTAATACGTGTATTATTATTATTATTATTTGACTCTGGGATATGCAAATACGAGGAATAGAAACTGGTTTTATTCGACTTTTGCAGAAGTTGCTTTATGTACAAGTGAAACTATGAAGAAATGGATCTTGTGATACTTTTTGGAACGATCTTTGCTATTTGGTTGCATCACCCCTGCACTGGATCCAAGCTCTTTAGTGGTAAGTTTATAGAACTACGGGAGTGGTCGTGTGTGAGTTTTTTTTGTTTGTTTGTTTTTACAGCAGCGTGTATAATTCAAAAAGCTATCCGCTCACCGCTCCCAATTCGTTCTAGAATTACGCGCGTTTAAATTCTGCAGAAATGCAGGAGAAACGTAATAATTTATGGAATTTACTGGTCAATTATGTTATGTTCAGACTAATTTCAAGAGAGAGAGAGAGAGAGAGCGGACACAGTGAGGCTTGTGTCTGGGTGCATGTGATATCGTTTAAAATGAATGTGTTTTTCAGTGTGATCTCATAATGCAAACTTTTCTGAGACGGATTCAAAACGGGCCTCAGTTCTTAATTGCTAATGTGTCCGTTCTTGTTTTCTTCATGCTGGCAATAAAGCAGAGGATTTTTATGAGCCTCGAGGTATGTACGATTATGTGAGTCATCATGTTTTGAATGAACATCCCTTGTTCACCCCCGAATGCAATTGCATGGTTTCACACAGTGGAAACCTCAAGGTCCGTGTTTGCTGTATATTGTTCGGTCTCTTTTGTAGATTTCTTTATATGGCTGATCTTTGTTCTGAGCTGGTTTTGTTCATTACATGTCATTGTCAGATATGTAAGCTGGGCTCTACCGTTTGCTGTTTTTTGAAAGTAAGTTACACTGTCGTTTTAATTGGACGTGGAAATAGGGATGCTTCTCATTACAAAATAAAGGATGTTGCTATTCCCATCTTAACTTGCAAGTGAACCGGGCAGCGCCCGGTGCAGCGCCTTCATCTCTGCCTCTCTCTGCAGGACAGAGGGTTTGTCGGAGGGGTACCGAGAGGCCCTGCTATAAAATCGCCTATTTCCAGGACGCGTCTCGGAAGCTGAGCTTCGAGGAGGCGAGCGGAGCGTGTCGGAGCGATGGGGGAGAGCTGCTGAGCATCGAGTCTGAGAACGAACAGAAACTCGTCGAGAATTTCATCCAGGAGCTAAGAGCCTCCGATGGGGACTTCTGGATTGGCTTGCGAAGGAAGCAGGGCTACCAGGACTCCACCGTCGACTGCCCCGGGAAATACTACTGGCTGGACGGCAGCAAAGCCACGTTCAGGTAAGCTCGAGTCCACTGACTGGACATAACTAAAGCTTGAAACCTGTATCAAACCCCGAGTCTCCCCTGGTGCGCCATGCGGCGGCCTGAAACCTCGTCTCCTCAAACCAAGTTCCGAGTCCCAAAGTGGCTCCGTGTTCCCTCAGATTTAGGGGTCAGACTCTGAGAGATTGTGTCTGTGTGTGTTTGCATTGCAGTGATTCTGCTGTGTGTCTGCGTGTGTTTGCATTGCAGTGATTCTGCTGTGTGTATGCGTGTGTTTGCATTGCAGTGATTCTGCTGTGTGTCTGTGTGTGTTTGCATTGCAGTGATTCTGCTGTGTGTATGCGTGTGTTTGCATTGCAGTGATTCTGCTGTGTGTCTGCGTGTGTTTGAATTGCAGTGATTCTGCTGTGTCGGAGGGTTAGGGTTAGTGATTCTGCTGTGCTGTGTGTAATTGCAGGAAGTGGCACTGGGATGAACCGTCCTGTGGTAATGAAGTGTGTGTGGTTAGGGGTTAGGGTTAGTGATTCTGCTGTGCTGTGTGTAATTGCAGGAAGTGGCACTGGGATGAACCGTCCTGTGGTAATGAAGTGTGTGTGGTTAGGGGTTAGGGTTAGTGATTCTACTGTGCTGTGTGTAATTGCAGGAAGTGGCACTGGGATGAACCGTCCTGTGGTAATGAAGTGTGTGTGGTTAGGGGTTAGGGTTAGTGATTCTACTGTGCTGTGTGTAATTGCAGGAAGTGGCACTGGGATGAACCGTCCTGTGGTAATGAAGTGTGTGTGGTGATGTATCACCAGCCGTCGGCCCCCCCAGGGATCGGAGGCCTCTACATGTTCCAGTGGAACGATGACAACTGTGACACCAAAAACAATTTCATCTGCAAGTACTCTCAAGGTAAAACCAGCGCTGCCGAGTAACTGGCCTCTGATTGCATTTGTAAGTGAGACGGTTCCTTTTTCAGTCGCTGCTGTTTCCCCACTCCCTCACACGACTGTGTCCTGGCATGGCGCTGTAGCTCGTTCTAAACACAGCTAGCACTGCCCCCTGCTGGTCTGAAGCAGTTAAAGGCGTGCTAGCCAGGATTTCAATCTTTTTCCTTCATGCATTGTGCTGTAGATCTTTTTTGCTTGTTGTTTTTTTGGTTGCACTTTATCAAGCCCCACGCTGACTGCAGGGTTTTCTGCTCAAGTTGTTAACTTTACTGGGAGCGGATCTGAACTCCCCTCTGTTTGCAAACGTCCAAGCATTGATCTGCACTGATGTGACTTCAGGAGCAGTCCCCCAGTTTCAGTGACACTCCAAATAAAATCACCACCAAATCAGCAGAAGCATTTGAATTCTTCTTCTTTCAGAAAAAGCCACCTCCTCTACATCAGCTGGGTCCTCTGCGCACACAGGTGAGCAGAACTTCAATTTCAACACGTGCTTTTATTATTATTTTGTTAGCTCTACACAGTGTCCTCGGAAACAACAAAAATCATTTTTTCCCTTTCAGACGCCCCGGCAGTATCTCTAAGACCAAAGTACCCAGCTGTCACCGTGGAGGGGAGTAAAGACAGTGTGCTGGTCACTGACTCGAAAGGTAGGCTTTATTTGAAGCTGTTTCAACGAGCTTCAAATGGATTTGCTGTTTCGTGTTCCAGACCCCCTGCAGTGTTTCCAAGAAGCACATGACTTTACTTTTAATGCATCACATTCGCGTGTTTTAACGTCCTGTCGTTCTAATGGTTTCTTGTCCCCTGCAGGCAATGTCTTAAATATCGCTTACATCATCATACCTACCATCCCACTGCTTTTACTGCTCGTGGTCACAACAGGAGTGTTTTGCTTCAAGCTTTTTGCAAGAAGGTAAGTCTTTTCAAACAATAACCAGTATGTCAGTGACAGAGTATATTCAAATGATTTACAGCACGTGGAAACACTTCTTGTGTTCCTAAGATGCGTCTAAGAAGGTGCCAGAGTATTTATCCTGACGTTAGTTTTATGAAAGCGTGTCCCAGTGAGTCTGCAGGACACAGAAACTCTGTTTATTTCTTCCTGTCCCGTGTGGCTCTCTCTCCAGGAGGAAGGAGAGGACCGACACCAGTAAAAAGGAGCCCCATTTCTGGATGTCTCCGAACAGATGCAGCAGCCCCAGCCTGGAGGTTTACAGCGTGATCCAGAAGCAGCGCCCTGCGGACCTCGAGGGGACGAGACCCGACACCAAGAACACTTCATTCCGAGCCTCCACGGGGGACGACCTGTCAGGTGACTACGACAACATGAGCGCCAACAACTCGGAGCGCGGCGAGAGCGGCTTCGTCAACAACGACATTTACGAGACGAGCAGCAGCAGAAAGGAGTCCGGCTGGGTCGATAACGACATCTATGGCTACTGAGAGAGAGAGAGAGAGACTGGAGGAGAACGTGCGAGGGCTCACACCGCTAGTGCGCTTGCTGCCTTTGTGAAATGGGCATGCGTTTGCTGTTAGAAATAACATGCCACCATGAAGCTAATAAAACTGTACAGAAAAAAAAACCCTCACATTTAATGGTGCATATAAAAACTGGCTTTATAAAACATATTGTAAGCATTTCCATAGAGCCTGTCATGCATTTCCATAGAGCCTGTCATGCATTTCCATAGAGCCTGCCATGCATTTCCATAGAGCCTGCCATGCATTTCCATAGAGCCTGCCATGCATTTCCATAGAGCCTGCCATGCATTTCCATAGAGCCTGTCCTGCATTTCCATAGAGCCTGTCCTGCATTTCCATAGAGCCTGTCTCCAGTAGAGCCTGTCCTGCATTTCCATAGAGCCTGTCCTGCATTTCCATAGAGCCTGTCCTGCATTTCCATAGAGCCTGTCTCCAGTAGAGCCTGTCCTGCATTTCCATAGAGCCTGTCCTGCATTTCCATAGAGCCTGTCCTGCATTTCCATAGAGCCTGCCATGCATTTCCATAGAGCCTGTCCTGCATTTCCATAGAGCCTGTCCTGCATTTCCATAGAGCCTGTCCTGCATTTCCATAGAGCCTGTCCTGCATTTCCATAGAGCCTGTCCTGCATTTCCATAGAGCCTGTCGTGCATTTCCATAGAGCCTGTCATGCATTTCCATAGAGCCTTTCATGCATTTCCATAGAGCCTGTCATGCATTTCCATAGAGCCTGTCATGTTGTCTTTCATTGGCTCAGGGGCTCATCGTCTCTCAAGATGTTATTCTGCACTGTAGTTGCTGTATTAATGTCAGTGTGCAGAACCACACGTGTACTATACAAAGAAAAGCAGTGAAAGGGATTGCAAAGCAAAGCACTGAACTTCAGCAACACAGGATTCCAAAAGCAGATCTTCCCCGGCTTTCTCACTCCTGCCAAAGGACTCCCACGGGTTTAAAAAGACATGAGGGGAGTGATTGGGTTTGCTACAGTTAATGATGTCAACACTGCAAGTGCCATTTAAACATAATATTCCAGCGGCTTCTGGTTCAAACATTAGGAGTTTTTTTTTTTCAAGCATTGGTCTGTGGCTGCGAATCAGTGAAGCCGAGTTGAAAGGTCAAAATATCACGTGATTTCTGAGGAACCAGGAAGAATAAAAAAAACTGTAGTGGAAGCAAGCTAGCAGGATGGCAGCTGGTTAGACTGAGCAGAGAAGAACTATCTGATGAGAACAAGTATGAATAGTGGAGAAACAGACCCTGGCGCCATTCACAAAGAGTGCAAACATTATAGAAACGGGGGGGGGGGGGTTGTGTAATACAAAAACATTGCATGTGCAGCTGGAATGGGAGGCTCGTTTGGATAATCACACTGTTCAAATAAAATACATTACAAATGATCGAGTGGAAAACAGTGCTCCCACTAACAATAAGAAACACACAGAGCCTGCTAATGACCTAACATCACTGTGGATTCAACTTAATAACCTCCACCTCTAAATAAACAAGGCTAAACAGGTTAAAATCGATCAAAAATAATAATAATAAATTAATAAATAAAACACGACCTGTAGGCCTATTTTTTTGTAAAAACTAAAAAAATTGAATTAAAAAACCATTGAAAATGTATGACATTATTTTTGACTCGCTACATGCATGTTCCACTGCGAGCAGAGAGCTGTCCTGTGACGCTGCAATACACGTCACACACACTAGAGGGCAGTGTTGAGCTGCGGATCACGGATCACGAGCGTATCCTTGACTCTTACAAGAATGTTTACAATCCAGGAAGAAACCGGGGTTTCTTTTAATTGTCAGTTTGGCTTCCTGCCCCAAGCTGTAATAAACCTGCCCGATTACCACACTCAAGCATGTAGCAAACAAACTGAGCGCCAGTCTCAGCTGCATAACCTACTCCTAGTTTAACTTGAATGTAATATTCTATGAGAGAATGTGTGTCCGCACAATGACGCCATGTGAAAGCTTTTTATTCATGTGTAATGATATTGCAAAGGTGCAGTACAATAAACAAACTGGCAAGCCAACAGCGTCTGCTGTCTATTTTCTTAGTGCAAAATGCCATTCAGGATCACTACAGCTGTTATAAATGAAGGAGAATGTGCTTTGCCATATAATATAAAACCTGTTTTGCATTTTTAATGTCCAGTTTATATAGGTTTGGAGGGACTGAGCTGCGGCAGCACACACAGCTTAGCTTGGTGGCAGACAGATTCGTATAGCTTAGCTGGCACGTAACTGCACAAAGTTAAAACGGCTTACAAATGCATACTCACCTGCCCTGCCCCCCTCCACAGAAACGTTATCACACGTCTCCCAGCGGCTGAGGTCGAGCGCACAGGCTTGTTTTCAGTGTGCAAACAGATTGACAGCTTTTAGAATAGCAGCGGCCGGGCTTTGACGTAAGAGGTAGATCTGGTTGCCTTGGAGACAATTTGGCAGTGAAGTAAGACTCGGCTTCATAACCCCGCCCACTGTACATATACCACCAGCGGCTCTGACGTCAATGGACGTCAACCAAGGGAACACGATGCCTCCTGCAAGCTCCCTAGCAGTCCGGTCCGGTCCGGTCCTGTGTGTGTTTGAGGAGGAGTAACAGCGAGTCGTGTCAGGGTGCTGTGCTGAACCCACCAGCCCTCGATGTTATTAAGAATGCCTTGTTTTGTAAACTGCTTGCAAATAAGGACCAAGCTTTGAAAAAAAAAAAAAAAAAAAAAAAATGGATTTTCTTTTTTTCTAGTATATAAATATTTGATTTTTTTCTTGGTGCCTCGGTTTCACCAGCATGGTCATGGCGGATTGTCAACAGAGACGAGGTCCGGTTCGGGTGGGTTTCTATGACATCGAGCGCACCTTAGGAAAAGGCAATTTCGCTGTTGTGAAGCTGGCGCGGCACCGTATCACCAAGACCGAGGCAAGTAACCGACGCTTGTTCTGTGCAAACTCCGCCGAGTCTGTGTGCTTAAATATGCGTCTCCTACCTAAGAACGCAGGAATGCGCCCACGGTAAACCACGCGGCGTGGAAATGCACGGGCACTGCAGGGAGCGGGGCTCGAGTCGGGAGTTTCTGTAGTGGGGACGCGAGTTCAACACTCAGCGATTAGCCGACACTGTATAACGAAGCGTACTCGCTTCACTGCTTACCTGTCGCGTTTCCGTGTGAATGTACGGCTGGCTTTAGTGTAGGTACGTGTGGCTTGTTTAACTGTTCATGTGTGCATACTGTGTGATGTTGTTATGGCAATGCCTGTGCTTATGTAACGTTAAAGTTATATCATCGCAATACTGGAGTCCTGATGCTGGATTTCAAAAGAATAGCCACATATCTCTGTTACCTGCCCATCGTTTTATTTACAGTAATACACCTTGCACGTTTGTATGTAATTGAATACATTGTGAATAAATAATTGAACGCGGATGCATTGCCCTGTTTAAAAGCACGTCATCTTTCTTACAATTCGTGTAAACCGCTGGTGCAGACATTGTAAAGTCAAGACGACCTACCGGCACTGAAATCCGCAAAACATTTAGACACGGGCACCCTGGCGTGCAGCGCGGCTCTGACTGTGTATGGAAATCAGAGCCGAGATTAACCCCAGCGCTCTGTCTTCATCAGCTTAATCAATTCAATTAGTAAATATGAATTCAATATGACACGCGAGAGCTGCTTTGAGAAGTTGCATGCGGGTTTATAACTTCTTCTAGTCGTATTATTATAGTGTTATATTACCCAAGTGTCGGGACTCGGCTGTGATTAGACTTGTTGTGAACATTTGATTTTGTGTTTCTACGAAATGAAACATTTGTGTCACACAGCGCCGTCTTGGTTGAATCCAGACGGGGAGTCGTCACATATTTGTGAAGTTTTATTGCTGTTGTTTTTTGTCCTGATACCTGTAATGAATTGTGTCCGTGCATCCAAACTGCCCTTTGTTCATCCTCAAATCCCCAGGACGCGGGGCGCGCTTCACCGCGGCGTGGGGCAAACCTCTCGGGAGTGGGAATGCGCTGCCGTTAAACGGGTCGCGGTTTTGTGTCGGGTTTCATGAAGTTTTATGAATCTGTTCCACTGTGTTTAATGTTTTTTTGCACATTTTGAAAAGCAGGGTTCTTGAGTGACGTTTGGTTTAAGACCCGTTTCTATAGATGTGGTACAGCGCGGCATCAATACATACTGTGTTACATACTGGTTTTTTATCACGGCGGTTCATTTTTGGAAAATGTTTTATTATTATTATTATTATTATTATTATTATTGTTGTTATTATTATTATTAAAGCGTGTTTTGCTGCTATGCGCTGTTCAGTGTCTGAAATGCGTTAACGGCTCATTTTCCCTTTGAAACGGGGTACAAGAAAACTCGACTAACATTGCATTTAAACAGTATGTTGAAGACAGCGCCGGTGGGTTATTGGGGTGCAGATTAAGAGCTGGTACAAAAAGGGTTTAAGAAGCAAACAATGAAAATATAATCTGAGTGCGGTTCGGTGTATTTATTATTCCTGGCAAGCCAAGAAAAAAGGTATCGTTAAATTAAATAAATTCGATGAATAAAACTGAGCAAACCCCGTTACAAAGTCTGTGGTGGTTATACACGCGTCACATCACAGTGCAGTGATTCTCCTAAGGCTTTACATGTGTGTGCGTTTCATATCGCATTCATAGCTACGGAATGAGATCATCTGTAATATCGAAACCAAATATGACAATTCTATTTAAGACGCTATGCAATTGTATTTTTTATACCAGGATTCAAAACCACAACTCCTTATTTAAAAATAAATAAATACATTTATTAATTAATTAAAATATAAATTTTGTGCTTTTACTGTATTTGGCATAAACAGGTTGGGCTGAAACGCCTGTATTTTGGGTTTTGCACAAAACGGGGAACCCCAGCAGTAAACGAGAAATAAAGTGAATCATATTTCAAGTGCCGTCATTGACCATTCATAAGCGGTCAAAATATGACCAGCCAAGTCTGCTGTTGTGTATCAATGTAACATTTTAAAGGAGTGCTTGCCTTCAAACTCGAACCTTTCTTTCAAATAAAGCCCTTTTTTATTTCTTCTTTTAGAAGTAGTTTATCATTTAAATAAGCAAAAAACCCCAATCTGCCTGTTTAAATTCGAGACACATGTTGCGATATTGGAACACACGCTGCTTGCAGTGACAGTACAGAGGCGCGTGTTGGTACACTCGCTGATGTAACGGAGTGAATCACAACGATGCAAAGGAAACCGGCGCCTGCAGGATGTCTGCAGTCTGTACAGAAGAGCGGCACTCTGCTGTCTTTACAGCTGAAGAGGGTTTTATTTTACTTTAACATGGAAAGAGTCATACCTTGCGTTTTCCAGCTGATTCATAGCACGATGTCAGGATCACAAGCTCTGTTTCAAGTGTCTGATTAGTATCACGAGAAGGGTACGTTTTCCTAGGAAACCAGGAACATGCAAACACTTGCAGTGCTGCAGTGACACGTCACAGATCCTGTGTCCTTGCGTTTGGTTAATGCAACACCTGTACAGAGCAAAGCATTGGGGAGAGTCAGGCATGAACAATTCTGCCTTGTTGTCATGTGTGGAAAGCTGTGTGTATTTAAAAAGAAGGGTTTTACACAATCGTTCACCTGTCAACGCTGAGCTATTTAAAAACAGTGCAAACGTTTCCTGAATCGCCCCACTCGTCACTTTCAGCCTCAGGCTTGTTCTGTGAGGAAGCCAAACCTGTGCACTGTGAAACCTTTTCAAACCTCTAATAACCCATTATCTCAGTTAACTGCTTGAGCGTTCTGTGTGCAGATCAACCAGAAACCGGGTGAAACTCACAAGGGGACTGCATTACCAAGCTGTGCACTAACAGACACACATCCCAGCTTCTGCACTGCCAGTCAAAGCCCCTTTAACAGAGCTAGCATGTGAACCGTGTCATTAACATTGCTGGAGATCCATCACTGGAGCGATCCGTGCCCACAACACATCAACAGCGTTTCAGAAGAAAGGAACTATTAACAATGTCATGCTTAACTGGGGTTTGATAAACAAGGCTTCAGATGGACGGATCTACAGACAGACACACCCCCCATATCCCCAGAATCTGATACCTCAAAAACGTGTCATACTGGAACAAATGGAGAAGCAGTTCAGATGCATGGAGAGCGTGTGTGCCGTGTGACAGAGTGCGAGTGTCTTCATCAGTGTTATTGAGGTGAAACCGAGTCAGGCAGACAGGCGTTTGAGCGAGTGTCTTCATCAGTGTTATTGAGGTGAAACAGAGTCAGGCAGACAGGCGTTTGAGCGAGTGTCTTCATCAGTGTTATTGAGGTGAAACAGAGTCAGGCAGACAGGCGTTTGAGCGAGTGTCTTCATCAGTATTATTGAGGTGAAACAGAGTCAGGCAGACAGGCGTTTGAGCGAGTGTCTTCATCAGTGTTATTGAGGTGAAACCGAGTCAGGCAGACAGGCGTTTGAGCGAGTGTCTTCATCAGTGTTATTGAGGTGAAACCGAGTCAGGCAGACAGGCGTTTGAGCGAGTGTCTTCATCAGTGTTATTCAGGCAGCTAGGAGAAGTGGAGTTCAGTGTTTAATACGTTGGGTGTTCTGGTGTTGAAGTGTAAGGCACTAAGTGAAGCAGGGAAGGGTTCAGTGTTTTCTGCTGGGGCTTGTATACATCAGACATGGTATTTCACAATGAGGTGTGCACTGTAGTCTTTAATTGCAGGACTAACTAATAACCCTGCAGTTTCACTTATTTAAAGACTGCAGTACCGTGCCTGTCTCCTTACTGGAGTCTCTCCAGACACGCCCTGCAGGGTTCAGTGAGATGGGCCAGGGACGCCCCAAAACTGTGCAACGCCTCACCACAAAGAAATCCCACTCTATTTTAAAACCTCTGCATTCTTTTGTGCTTCAGCTTTGTACTGTTAATGCTGACTGGATACATTCCTTTAATATTCTCCTCTGGGTAGAAATGTCATGTGACTGTGTTAGAAACTCAGTGATTCGTTAAAACACCATAGAATGACATGATAGCCTCAGAAATCCATAGCAACGATACAGCTACGATACAAACACTGAGCACCCATTCATAGCAATGATACAAACACTGAGCACCCATTCATAGCAATGATAAAGTTTTCTTTTTTCTTTTTTGCCAGGTTGCAATAAAGATTATTGACAAGTCTCAACTGGACGCTGTGAATTTAGAGAAGATCTACCGAGAAGTTCAGATCATGAAGATGCTGAATCACCCTCACATTATCAAGCTCTACCAGGTATGCATGTACTGTAGTAATGGACCGCCTCCTAGTGGCTGGTGAGTGCACAGCACTGACGTCAGCACCAGGCCTGCGCTCGCCTGTCCGCTGCAGAGCGGCCTCTTCAGGGGAATGAAGAGGAGTTCCTCTTTGAACCCTGTGCTGTGTGGTTCACGTCCAGCCAATGGGCTCAGATCCCAATTCATTCGTTTGGTGGCTCTTTCACTCCAGTTATCTCTGTCCAGGAGGAAGTAGCTCTTTTTGCCCATGACACGAATACAGGAACATTAAAATAATTGTAGCTAAAAAATATTAATAAAAGCAATCTTGCCCATTTTGTACTTCCATTAGCTGCATAGGTCTGAAATGTGCAGCTTTTAAAGCAAGCATATTTTAGCAAACTAGGCCATCTGGTACTACACAAAGTGCTCAGTTTGCTTGCCTTGACTCCCAGGAAGTCTGTAACTGCTTTACTTCCTGGGTCATTTCACCCCAGTTCGTAGCTTCTTGCCAGTTTCATACCTTAAGAAAATGATTGAAACATTAAGGGAATGTTTGAAGGTAAGGAAATGGGTTTTTAAAGTTTTTAAAGTCTTTACATCTCAACGCTGTGTGCCAGTGTGGGTGTTTGTTTGTGTGTTTGTTTTAAACGTCCTAGTTAAAGGGAACTAGCTATAAACCCACAGGGTGGTTCCCATGGAAACGCCAGGGCCTTTAAATAGCCTCTTCTTCAAAGCAGCCTGTCAGGGTTATTCAAGGGGGAGTGAGTTCAGTTGATGACCTCACGGTTTCCTGTGTAGAATGCAATGTTCTCTCAGTGGGCAGTCGTCACATCATCGCTAATGCAAAACAAACACAACCCCCGGAGAAGGAGGCGTGGTGGCGGGGTCTCGGAACAGCAGCTGGGTAGTCAGGGGTGTCTGTAGTGGAGTTTAGGACCGGGCATTTTGGAGCTGCTGAACAACAGAAAGAAGAAGGAAGCCTCTGTTCAAGGAGTGAACACGAGGCTGTGACACACCGGCCCTGCCAGGCACTTGTGTTCCCTGCATAGGTCTTAAGTGTGCAGTTTTGTAAGAAACGTCTGTTTTTATTTATTTTTCATTCCTAACCCTCTGCGGCTACACGGGGTTAAAGAATTTGCTGTGCTTGGCCTTTCAGGAAGCCTGTTACTGCTTTTACTTGTTGGGTCGTTTCACCTCCCCTGTATCTTCAGGGCTGTGTTACAGTGCTGCGTGTGCGTGTGTGTACGTGTGTGCGTGTGTGTGTGTGTACGTGTGTGTGTGTGCACGTGTGCGTGTTTTTTCCCTTCTGCTATATTTGAACAGGTTCTGAGGTGTGAAGAGAATTCTGTTTCTAATTAATAGAGGAGTGTGCTGAGTCACGGAAGAGCTCTGCTGACAGATCACATGGAAGCGATTCTCCAGACAAGCTCAAAGCCAGGCAGGTACAGAGGAAAACAGAGCATCAGAGCCCAGGAGCACTCTGAAAGACTGAACTTCATAAAATAGTCAAATATATATATATATATATATATATATATATATATATATATATATATATTAAAAACGGGATTAAATGAAGCCGGCTCTTTGTAAATCTGCATATCTCAAGGTTTACTACGAATCCATTTTGAATTTGAATACAATATGTACGGATAAACCGATCTCAAAGTACTTCACTTTGCAGAATGTGTTTTCAGTTAGAAGAATCTCTACCTTTTAGGACAGGTTTAGTCCCACCTAGCTTCTGCTGCAGTGATCGCTGGGTTTGCTGTGCTTGGCATTGACATCACGGGCAACTGCAGCTATTTGTGGGAAACCAAAGGGATTGATCAACCGGCCACATGGTCGTGGAAGACTCCCAAACCATTTCCACATGTCTGAATTATTTATTGAATGCTGACTAGCCCTTGCTATGTGCAGGGCGACACATTTTTAAACCGCATCCTTTGATCCTGTTTCTGTAGCGCAGATGTAGTATCACACCATTTTCACACCCCCAGCGGTCCAGTGACCTTCCTGTACCCAACACAGAAACTGCTTGGCTGTGTGACAGCTGTGTCTATGGCTGCTTCGTCTCCTTCAGGGTGTAATTGATAGGATGCAGGTGTTTATAAGGGAGATGTTCTGTGTACACGCTAATAGACACACAGGATTAAGTCAAAGTGTTACATAAACACCCTACAGTGTATACAGGATCGCAGTGTGTTCAGATCTGAACGAGAGTTTCTCTTGCAAGGATCGCAGTGTGTTCAGATCTGAAAGAGAGTTTCTCTTGCAAGGATCGCAGTGTGTTCAGATCTGAAAGAGAGTTTCTCTTGCAAGGATCGCAGTGTGTTCAGTTCTGAAAGAGAGTTTCTCTTGATAGGATCGCAGTGTGTTCAGTTCTGAAAGAGAGTTTCTCTTGATAGGATCGCAGTGTGTTCAGTTCTGAAAGAGTTTCTCTTGCAAGGATCGCAGTGTGTTCAGATCTGAAAGAGAGTTTCTCTTGATAGGATCGCAGTGTGTTCAGTTCTGAAAGAGTTTCTCTTGCAAGGATCGCAGTGTGTTCAGATCTGAAAGAGAGTTTCTCTTGCAAGGATCGCAGTGTGTTCAGTTCTGAAAGAGTTTCTCCTGATAGGATCGCAGTGTGTTCAGTTCTGAAAGAGAGTTTCTCTTGATAGGATCGCAGTGTGTTCAGTTCTGAAAGAGAGTATCTCTTGATAGGATCGCAGTGTGTTCAGATCTGAAAGAGAGTATCTCTTGATAGGATCGCAATGTGTTCAGATCTGAAAGAGAGTATCTCTTGATAGGATCGCAGTGTGTTCAGATCTGAAAGAGAGTTTCTCTTGATAGGACCGCAGTCCCTCCTTGCATGTATCTCAGTTCAGTGATGTGTTTTATTCCCTGATCCTGTGAACAGTCACGGGGTCTCCTCTAGTCCTGCGCTCTCCCTGAATGTGCAGTCTAGAGGGGCGGCTGCTTTCACAAGCTCAGCAGCTGTGTGGGGACTCGGAGACTCAACTTCCAGCCTGGTTCACTGCCCTCTCTCAGCTCCAGAGTATAGAACTGTACAAACAAGCTCCCAGCGCACAGGATATGAGAGCAGTGACTGTGAGGTCACTAAGAACCCTGTGTGTGTGTGTGTGTGTGTGTGTGTGTGTGTGTGTGTGCGTCTCAGTCTGTCCCTGTGTCTCAGTGTGTGTGTGTGCGTGTCTCAGTCTGTCCCTGTGTCTCAGTGTGTGTGTGTGTGTGTGTGTGTGCGTCTCAGTCTGTGTCTGTGTCTCAGTGTATGTGTGTGTCTGTGTGTGTGTGTCTCAGTGTGTGTATCTGTGTGTGTGTGAGAGGGAGGGAGGGAGGTGGGGAACTCCTCCTAGTTCTTGCTGTTATATTTCCTCATGTAATTAGCTTCTCTGTTTCTGAACTTTAACGGAGGCCTCATCAGTGTTTATTTTAAAAGCACTCTCAGAAGCTAGATGCATTGGCTGGCACTGGAGTACCAATCCCTGCTTTCCTGAGATTGACGTGTTTTCAGTTTCTTCATGAGGCTTGAGGAAGTGCATTGAAGTGTCTGCAAGAGAGTGCGATGGATATTCTACACCAACACCTTCAAATAAATGACCATTAAAAACCCCACTTCCCCTTCACCATAATGTGTGCGTTTTTCATAAAGGAAAACCTGACACCTAAGAAATGATTGCAGTTCATATTAGCTAAGAGGTACTGGAATTGTTTTTGCTAGCAGAGTGTATTTTTTAAATGAAGCCACTGCAGTTCCCTTTCAATTGTTTGACTCCTCGCTGAAAACATCCCTTTAACTTGAGTACTATTTTCCTGTTTCTAGTAATGCTTTCTTCTCATTAACAGGTAATGGAGACAAAAAACATGCTGTACCTTGTAACGGAGTACGCCAAAAACGGGGAGATTTTTGGTAAGTGAACGTACTTGATTTGTTGAATGTGATTTAGATACATTGATCACCTCCATGATTTTGCTGAGGTGGCTGCGCTGGTCAGTCATTTTGTGAGGGTGGAAAGAAAAGGTCTATGGAGTTGCTGATCTGTTCTGAGCAGCTGATTGATCTCAGAGCTTTGTCAAGTCGGGTCTTAAAGGATCCCAGTGATTCTGCATCAACAACATGACTAGGTAACTCATCCCATCCCCTCAGCACTCTCTGTGTAAAGAAGAGTCTCCTTCAGCAACATGACTAGGTAACCCATCCCATCCCCTCAGCACTCTCTGTGTGAAGAAGAGTCTCCTTCAGCAACATGACTAGATAACCCATCCCATCCCCTCACCACTCTCTGTGTGAAGAGTCTCCTTCAGCAACATGACTAGGTAACCCATCCCATCCCCTCAGCACTCTCTGTGTGAAGAAGAGTCTCCTTCAGCAACATGACTAAATAACCCATCCCATCCCCTCACCACTCTCTGTGTGAAGAAGAGTCTCCTTCAGCAACATGACTAGGTAACCCATCCCATCCCCTCATCACTCTCTGTGTGAAGAAGAGTCTCCTTCAGCAACATGACTAGGTAACCCATCCCATCCCCTCATCACTCTCTGTGTGAAGAAGAGTCTCCTTCAGCAACATGACTAGGTAACCCATCCCATCCCCTCACCACTCTCTGTGTGAAGAAGAGTCTCCTTCAGCAACATGACTAGATAACCCATTCCATCCCCTCACCACTCTGTGTGAAGAAGAGTCTCCTTCAGCAACATGACTAGATAACCCATCCCATCCCCTCAGCACTCTCTGTGTGAAGAAGAGTCTCCTTCAGCAACATGACTAGATAACCCATTCCATCCCCTCAGCACTCTCTGTGTGAAGAAGAGTCTCCTTCAGCAACATGACTAGGTAACCCATTCCATCCCCTCAGCACTCTCTGTGTGAAGAAGAGTCTCCTTCCCTCTGTCCTGAGTCTCCACTTCATTTCCAGTGGTGTCTCCTGGTCCAGGTTTGTGTGCTCTGTGTGTTTTGTGGAATCGGTTGCACTGCCCCTGTGAAGAGGCTGGCTCATTAGATTCCTGTTTTTGTGTTTTAAGAGATGATCAGCGTAGACAGTAGAGACAGCCCTGAATCTGCTGTATTGTTTGACTAATCTGATTACATGACAAATGTCAGAGCTGCTATTAAACAGCCGCACCTACATCACCCAGTCTCTCTTAATAGTGAAATCCTGCCCTGACCTTATCCCTGCTGAGGATTAGACTGTGAAATACACACTGCAGCGTGGAGTCCTTTGATAACATGCATCCCTGCTGTCTGTCTGTGTGTGTGTCTGTGGGCACTGTGTGTGTGTGTCTGTGTCTGTCTGTTTATCTGTGTGTGTCTGTGGGTGCTGTGTGTGTCTGTGTCTCTTTCTCAGTGTATGTCCGTGTGTGTGTGTCTGTGTCTGTAGGCACTGTCTGTGTGTGTGTCTGTGTGTGTGTGTGTGTCTGTGGGTGCTGTGTGTGTGTGTCTGTAGGCACTGTGTGTGTGTCTGTCTGTTTATCTGTGTGTGTCTGTGGGCGCTGTGTGTGTGTCTGTGTGTGTGTGTGTCTGTGTGTGTGTGTCTGTAGGCACTGTGTGTGTGTGTGTGTGTGTCTGTGGGCGCTGTGTGTGTCTGTGTCTCTTTCTCAGTGTATGTCCGTGTGTTGGTGTCTGTGTGTGTCTCTGCTATAGAAGAGAGAATCTAAAAACCTGCTTGCAGTAGATTATGAAAGTACAAAGACTTTGTGGAGTTCACTTCAGTAGGTTCTAAGACGAGGCAGTGCAGTTTCCTGTTGTGAATCCCCTGAGCTGTGTGCTTGCTGAGTTCTTCCATGATTTCTCCAAGCTTGTTGACGCTGCATTCCCAGAGAGACGCTGTAGTTTCAGCAGCAGCCTCCCACACTCGAAGCATGTCAGGAAGCCAGTGCTGCTGCAAGCCTCTGACACACACAAGGATAGAAAGCAGAACATCACGATGCTTTGACATTTGGCTGATTTGTCACCCAATAGGAACTGACTCATCCGAGCGTGGTGTTTGGACTGATACAACGAGGCTTAATTACCTTGTGACGGTAATAAAGGAATAGTTATGTTCTGACAAGTGTATTATCTGACAAGTGTAGCCTTTAACTGTTGCAGTTATCCTGCGATTATAACACAGTGGGGACCGACTTCACCAAGGATCCCATTCACAACACAGCCTAAATGATTTATAAGAGCAGTACAGACATCACCAAGGGTCCCATTCACAGCACAGCCTAAATGATTTATAAGTGCAGTACAGACATCACCAAGGGTCCCATTCACAACACAGCCTAAATGATTTATAAGTGCAGTACAGACATCACCAAGGGTCCCATTCACAACACAGCCTAAATGATTTATAAGTGCAGTACAGTTCTCAGTTTGCTTGCCTTGTCTTCCAGGAAGTGGCATTCTTTTGTTGGCTACATATTAAAAGGCGTTGTCCTCACTTGGAGTGCAGTCTATGCAAAGCTGTGAACTTGAGAAGGTCTGAGAGTGTGCTTCAGTGGCAAAGGGTCACTCCAGGGCAGAGACTGCAGAGTGCAGTGGAGACAGAGAAAAGAAAGAGGAAACTGGGTCACTTCTGAATAATCCAGGAGCTAATGAAAACAGATGAGCTCCGTATATGTCAGGCTTGACATCCTAATTAGATTCCCTGCTGAAGAAGTGTGGGCCGCGCATATTTAAGAACAGATGCCGTTCTCTGTAGAATATTATTTAGCCACAAGTTTTTAACCCTGTCAGGGTGTGCAGATATGTGCACCTGTTTGATATCAATGCTGCATAAAAATGCCACAAGACAGGTTTTTAATGTTCAAGCTGCTAAAGGTATGGTGATGTCATCCTTCATGATGTCATGCCTCTACCTCAGCCCTGCTGTTTCCTGATTTTATTCTTTACTGGAAGGTTCAGGCTCCCCACGCAGTGTTTTAAAGTGCCCAGTGTGGGTACAGTATGTACTGCACAGATTCAGAGGAACACTGCCACCTACAGGAGAGACAGAGAATTCGAATCCCAGCCCAGTGATGTCATCTGGAGCCCTTGACCTGGGAGGAGAATGACATCATCAGGGTCATCCTCGTCACTGCTTTGGCTGACTGTCATGTTAAAGGTGTAACTCAATTCTTTTAAAACCTGTTTTCTTGTTTCTTGTTAAATTCTTTTAAAACCCGTTTCTTGTTCCATGTTTCCCCTTGCGTTGGAGAGTGCAGTGCTGAGTGATCTCTAGCCCTGTGTGTGTCTGTGTTTCCCCTCGCGTTGCAGAGTGCAGTGCTGAGTGATCTCTAGCCCTGTGTGTGTCTGTGTTTCCCCTCGCGTTGGAGAGTGCAGTGCTGAGTGATCTCTAGCCCTGTGTGTGTCTGCGTTTCCCATCGCGTTGGAGAGTGCGGTGCTGAGTGATCTCTAGCCCTGTGTGTGTCTGTGTATCCCATCGCGTTGCAGAGTGCAGTGCTGAGTGATCTCTAGCCCTGTGTGTGTCTGTGTTTCCCATCGCGTTGGAGAGTGCAGTGCTGAGTGATCTCTAGCCCTGTGTGTGTCTGCGTTTGCCCTCGCGTTGGAGAGTGCAGTGCTGAGTGATCTCTAGCCCTGTGTGTGTCTGTGTTTGCCCTCGCGTTGAAGAGTGCAGTGCTGAGTGATCTCTAGCCCTGTGTGTGTCTGCGTTTCCCCTTGCGTTGGAGAGTGCAGTGCTGAGTGATCTCTAGCCCTGTGTGTGTCTGTGTTTCCCCTCGCGTTGGAGAGTGCAGTGCTGAGTGATCTCTAGCCCTGTGTGTGTCTGCGTTTCCCATCGCGTTGGAGAGTGCAGTGCTGAGTGATCTCTAGCCCTGTGTGTGTCTGTGTTTCCCATCGCGTTGGAGAGTGCAGTGCTGAGTGATCTCTAGCCCTGTGTGTGTCTGCGTTTGCCGTCGCATTGGAGAGTGCAGTGCTGAGTGATCTCTAGCCCTGTGTGTGTCTGTGTTTCCCCTTGCGTTGGAGAGTGCAGTGCTGAGTGATCTCTAGCCCTGTGTGTGTCTGTGTTTCCCCTCGCGTTGCAGAGTGCAGTGCTGAGTGATCTCTAGCCCTGTGTGTGTCTGCGTTTCCCCTCGCGTTGCAGAGTGCAGTGCTGAGTGATCTCTAGCCCTGTGTGTGTCTGCGTTTGCCCTCGCGTTGGAGAGTGCAGTGCTGAGTGATCTCTAGCCCTGTGCGTGTCTGTGTGGCTGCACGGGCCCTGTCTGCCGGCACTGTTTCTGGTGCATAGTTAGCTACAGCTCCCCTTCTCTAGTTTGGAGAGCCCAGCTGTGCTGATGAGACTCACATTACTGTTGGATTGGAGAGCTTTAATGCTGTGTGTTCACAGTGTGGATTGAACTCCCCTCAGGGGTGCTGGTTGAGTTCATTACTATTCCGAGTGCAGCAGCTCTCTTTTGAATTCGCTGTGTTTCACTTGTGTTCCTGGAAGCTCGCTGGGTTTAGTTTCCGAGCAGTGGGGATGACTCGGTGTGCTCCCTGCGGCTCTGGTGATGTCATCCGTGTCACTCAGGGCTCAGCAATGCTGTCGGACGAGAGCGCTCCATGAGAAATCATCGTCGTCGTCGTCATCATCATTATTATTATTATCATTGTTATCATTATTATTATTATTTGAAGACATTGAAAAGGGCTTTGAAGTGTTTTGTCACTGGATTGAAGTTTCTTTTTAGTATTTCTATTGTTATTTAGGGCTTGGATAAAATATTACCTGCTTGAAATGTGCTTGGGGCAAAAAGTGACCGTATTCTAGCAAATAGCAATTTACAAAAACGAATGCATTCCAAAGAGTTAGCTTCCATTTTTTTGGGCATGACAAGAACAGCCGAAGCTGTAAATCCTGTCTTTTGAAATTGAAACGGTCTTTCCTGGCATGACGTGTCGTACAGGCATTGCCAGAGTGAATACAGCAAGTGTACAGAAATCTAAATTAATGTGTGTGTGTGTGTGTGTGTGTGTGTGTGTGTGTGTGTGTGTCTCCCCTCCTCCCCCTCCTGGACCCAGCATGTTAAATGGTTTCTCTGAGCAGGGCTCTAATTAAACAGGGGCAGCTCGGTGCTCTCAGTAATTTCGCTCCTCTGTGCTACAAGGGCAGCACTATCAATCTAAACTGGGGGCTACATGAATAAAAGCAGCGTGCTGGAGAGAAGCGACGCTGGCTCCACTCGCATGCTCATGAAATCCTCTCTGCAGGGACCGCCTGCCCTACTTCTTCCCTCTTTGTCACTTTCCTCAGTTCAGGCGTTCATTTGGGTAAACAGCTGCATGTTACAGAATAAATCTCCCCCTCCTCTCACTGCCATAAGCTACACCGGCCTCAAATGCAGCAATTCCCCCACAGCAGAGGAGGACTGAAGGTTCAGGGCACGTCCTCCCATCCCACGACTGAGCCAGGGTCCGCTGCAGAGCGATGAGGAGGAGAAATGATATGGAGTGGGCTACCTAGCCATGTTGATGAGGCAGAATCACTGGGGTCCTGTAACTTGAGATCAGTCAGCCACTGGAAACCAAACATGCCATGATGGGCTGAACGGCCTCCTCTCGTTTTGGAAATGTTCTTAAGTTCTCGTGTCTGATTCAGATCCTGCCTCTCCCGCCCTCGCAACAGCGACAGCAAACCAGGATCCTGCCACTGAGTTCAACCTGGTTATCTCGGGGTCAGGCGTCTGACGTCATAGTTACCTGGCGACGGAGCCCTGTCCTCCCCACAGGGTTACTGGCACTCCCTTCAACACAGCCAGCACTGTCCCGCTGGCAGGTCCCTGGTTACTCATTTACAGCTGAGCAGCAGCGTGTCCTTCTGCTGACTGGGGCCAAAACAAGACCTCTAATGAACTGAACTCAGCACAGCTGAAAAAACTGCTTTTTGTCTACTGGCATTCGTGCTTGCAGCCAGTAACGTGCAACCAGATGAAAAAAAACAGTCCTAGAAACAGAGAGCTTCCTTCCCCTAATGCAGCACCACGACCCAGGGGGACCTCGTGCTTTCTCAGTAAAGACACTGAGAGCAGCTGCTGAGAAATCCCCGGTCAGCCACCACGGCGATGGACGAGGCTGCTGAGAAATCCCCGGTCAGCCACCGCGGCGATGGACGAGGCTGCTGAGAAATCCCCCGTCAGCCACCGCGGCGATGGACGAGGCTGCTGAGAAATCCCCCGTCAGCCACCGCGGCGATGGACGAGGCTGCTGAGAAATCCCCCGTCAGCCACCGCGGCGATGGACGAGGCTGCTGAGAAATCCCCCGTCAGCCACCGCGGCGATGGACGAGGCTGCTGAGAAATCCCCCGTCAGCCACCGCGGCGATGGACGAGGCTGCTGAGAAATCCCCCGTCAGCCACCGCGGCGATGGACGAGGCTGCTGAGAAATCCCCCGTCAGCCACCGCGGCGATGGACGAGGCTGCTGAGAAATCCCCCGTCAGCCACCGCGGCGATGGAGAGGCTGCTGAGAAATCCCCCGTCAGCCACCACGGCGATGGACGAGGCTGCTGAGAAATCCCCCGTCAGCCACCGCGGCGATGGACGAGGCTGCTGAGAAATCCCCCGTCAGCCACCGCGGCGATGGACGAGGCTGCGGGCGACGTCACCTCTGCTTGTCTGGAGTCGGATTGCTCTTTTGCTCGTCTGTCTCGCTAAAAAACTGAAGATAAAGACTCTGATTCAGGCAGGTTTCTCAAGGTGGTATAATCACACGCTCAGCATGCTCCCGCTACGCTTGCCCTTTCAGTCCCTGCTCCACTTCTCTGGCTGATCTCAAGATAACAGACAGTTATCTGGTTCATGTTACTGGCTGAACGCCCGTCAGTCAACAGGGGAAGCAGCTGATTGGCTGATATCCGAACCGTGCTTGAAATGTCTTTGTGGTAAAAATGATTGTGTTTTCATTCATTCACGTAACACAATGTATCAATGACTGGGTCTGAATGGTCTGCAAAGGAACCCAATGCTGAAATGAGTGTGTCTGAAATGAATAAGAGCCATTCTGCTGTAGGGAGGAGCGGGTCTCTCATGTCTTTATTAGATCATGTGATGGGGGACCGGATTGATTTTGCTCCGATCTGAACTAGACTCACATTTTAATATCTGATAGATGTATAGGATATAAAGTGCATCACGGCTGCTCTGTCTGCTTTTTGATATCCCCAGAGTCTCAAGAGCAATTTTCATTTCAAACGAAAGAGGCCAGAGTGTAAAAATACCCACCCTCCCTAATTGCAATGCTTTAGGTTATTTCAGTGGAATCTCCCAAGGACAAAAGACACAAGGCATGTGTGCAGCAGTGTGCGGGAGCAACGCCATCCTGCAGTCTGATTACATTTCTCAACGCTTCCTTTTTCACAGGTACTGAAACGAGGGAACAGATTACATTTCATGGAAATAAGTTACTTTACATTTAGGGCTTATTTAGTTCTGGTCACATTTGCAGGGATAATGAATTAAAGTTAGAGATAGTACAGGAGCAGGGGGTATGAAAGTTTACATCATAATGGAGAGACCAAAAAAAAAACATCCCACTTTTACTGTTTCAGCACTAAGAAACTTTGCACAAAGTCACCCTGCTGGGAGTGGAGTTATTTCAGCTTCAGATTCCACAGCTTGACGAGGGAAACAATATAAAAAACAGATTTTCCTCTGGAAGCCACACAGTTATTATATATAATTAGTGTTAGCACTCGTAGCATTGACCTGGTATCCCTGGTATTTACCTCCGAGCCCTGCTGTGTAATAGGGGTGTGTTTCATAATCCCTCCTCTCTTCAGTGGCATGAAACTCTGCAACTGTGCAGCCAGAGCCAGGATTCTCAACTCCTGCAGTGTGCGATCGCTGACAAGGGAAGTGAATCTCATATACAGGGTTAGACTGCGAGGCAGTCACAAGCAGACAGGTGGTGCAGTGGGCTAGTTCACTCACATGCTTTGCTGTTCCCCTTGGGGGACTGGGTTCAAATCAAGGTGAGTTCTTCCTTTATTTTCAAAGACTTGGTTAATTTCCTCGAAGGCAATGAAAAAGCAGACTCCTCCATGCATCACCATGACTCCCCATGACTCACAACCAACAGCATTACTTACCTCAGGAACTGGCCTCCAGGACCTGGATTCAAACCGCCATCTCCAAAGTGTTTGTAAAACCTCTATGAAAAAAGTCTTTGAAAATGAAAGGAAAGCATATGCTCTTACCAGGGTTTGACAATTGTGATTCCTGGTTTCAAAGCCAAACCTTAGAGATCTATAAGGTAAATTAAACAATGTTTTTGAAAATGATTAACACTTGTGACTCATGTGGGACTTGAACTAACTGCCCTACACATCAGAGTCCAGCGCTCTACCAACTGAGCCAGCCAGAGCTGCGCTAGATGCTTGTAGAATGCCAGCCAGTACTTGAGTTGATTGATTGACACGATGCAAGGGCAGGTTGAGAGAGGCGACAGGGCCTGAAGCACAGCGCTGGCGTTTAGTTATCAGTGTGTTTGTTTTGTTTGCTCTCTTAAGCACAGAACACCAGTGCTGTGTCTTTGTGTTGTTCTGGTTGTCACGGCATTTCTTTTGGCGTCATGGCAACCGGAGTTGGGCAGGGTCCTGTGGGAGGGGCATTGTTTTTGGACGAGAATTTTGTTCCCTGCCAAAAAAACTGTTTCCTTCCAACGCAGTGATTTTCAGAAGGGAGCCCCTGCCAGCGAGCGACGTCCTTATAGAGAGGCGGGTCATGAATACAGTGGAAGAACCAAGTCATGAGAATGCAGCAAGAAAAACGATTACAACAAATCAGACAGCAAAGTCACTTAAAACATCAGAGAGTTAGAAATAACGTAACTCAGGCAGGAAGTCAGACAGCAAGAAATACATTTGGGGTTCAGGTTAGTACCGGTAGGAACTCGCTTTTCATCGGAGGCGAGAACGAGTGAGTTCGAGAGCCAAAATATTTAAATATCCAAAATGTCAACTGTAGTTACATTGCTTTCATAGTAGTAATAAGTAACTGAATCGGATTACTCTCTCTTCACAGACTACCTGGCCACCCACGGGAGGCTAGGTGAACAGGAAGCGCGGCGCAAGTTCTGGCAGATCCTGTGCGCGGTGGAGTACTGTCACGACCACAGCATCGTGCACCGCGACCTCAAGGCAGAGAACCTGCTTCTGGACGGACACATGAACATCAAGATAGCCGGTAAGCAGCTTTAGCCTCCCTCCGCAGGGCTGGAAAGGCACACTGATGCGTCACGATGTGCAGCTCCCCACACAGTGTGTATCCCTGTGCATGTGCTGGCTCTGAAAATCATTCATGATGTGTTGTTAAAAAGACTTTCAATGAGAGAACGTGTCTTCATTCAACTGCAAAACACATTGAGTGAACTACAGTGAGCCATGCTGTGGTCTTTTATCACAATACTAACGATACAGACCTCCATTACAATCCAGTACAAACGATACAGAGCTCCATTACATTCCAATACAAACGATACAGAACTCCATTACAATCCAGTACAAACGATACAGAAAGACGTAGCCGCCCTGCGGACTGGCACAGTGTACTTTCAGCAGCTCTACCAAACGAGACAGAAGCACAGAGAGGGATCATCAAAGAGCCCCTGAACAGCCTTTCAGAGGCGTTCGTGTAGCAGCTAGATATGAAAAGGGCGATGGGAGAAGGTGCTCTGAATTAACGGGGACCTGCCGTTTCCTGCAGCAAGGTGCTAATGTACTGTGGACTGCCTGCTGAAGCACGGGGAGGCAGGGTGTGCGAGGCTGAGGGATTGTGAAAGCAATCCCACACATGCCCCTACGGCATTGGGCGCAGCGTGTTAAATTCAAAGCAGTCTCACTAAACACACTGATCGATCTGAGCAGAGAAATGAAGTGGACTTCAGACAAATGGTAGAGGAGACGTCTCTTCACAGAGTGGGGTACCTAGCCGTGCTGTGGACTGCCTGATGAAGCACGGGGAGGCAGGGTGTGTGAGTCTGAGGGATTGTGAGAGCGATCCCTCAGTGTGAAACACACTGTTGAGAGCCTGTGAGATTGGTGATTGCTTTATTCAGCTGTTTTAGAAAGCTGCATCTACCTTTTCTTTTTCTTCTTTCTTTCTGTCTTCCTTTGTTCTCTCTTTTCTTTCTGTCTTCCCTGATGTTTGTTTCTCTTTCTTTTCCTTTCCCTCGTGCCTCTCTCTCGGTCCTGGCTGGCCCTCACTCAGGGACGGCTGACATTTTCAGGGCTCCTGGTTTATTTGTGAAATGTGAAAAGGGGTCCCGCTGAGCCCCGGCACATTCCTCCTCTGCACACCCTGGGAGAGCAGCCTGCACAAAGAAAGGTCAGAGACGCGGCTTCAAAGCCCTCACGGGCTGCTGGACATTTCAAAGAAAGAGCCACAGAGGCTAGATACAGGAGTGTTTCCATGTGATAGAAATGCCACCGGCTCCACAGTGACCCTGTGGAACTCAATCAATTCAACGACAAACACTGCGACTAGAAGCCCTTCTCAATGTCTTCAGTCAGCCTGGTTAATAGATTCAATGACAAATGTTTCAACTAGACGTCAAGTCAAAACGCTAGTCATTGGATCTATTGAAGACGTTGAAGAAGACTTCAAGTCAAAACGCTAGTCACTGGATCTGTTGAAGACGATGAAGAAGACTTGTCGAAACGTTTGTCGTTGCATGGGTTTCTAAAGTCCTCTCTGCGCAGGGGCTCTGGTAGACTGGCCAGCTGCAGTGAAGTGCAGGGCTGTGTTTGGATCCAGTTACAGGCAGCAGGTGCAGGAGGATTAGAGACTATTATTGTGAAGCGTTCTCCTGGGCGAGTTCCTGAAACAGACAGGACACCAGAGGAGCATTGACGTCAATGCTGCCTGTTCAGTATTCATCACGTCAAGAGGGTTAGCACAGAGGAGGAGACCGGCACTGTACCTTTCTATTGTGCGCCTGGCTGGCCGGCTGCTTTATCCTTCCATTTAAAGGAATGCATTTTGTTTACTGAGCTTTACTAATGCAGCTGAAATAAATTCACAAGCCCTTATCTGTGAAGCTTTGCTATTAGACTAGAAGGGGAGGAGTCTCCTTCTTCCTGGTAATTTGAAGTGATGTATTTCTCAGCATATCCCTCACCGCTCCGATTCTGTTATTCGCACATCACAGTGTTTGTATTACGGTTATGTTTTATCTGCAAGAACCCACCTGAGTACAAGGCCATTCACTGGGTAAACAAACAGGACTGTCAACACAGCCTGATCCAGTGAAAGTGCACGAGAAGGCTAAACAATTTCGTTTGGGGGGGAAAAATACGGTTTTAGCGATCAATGCAGTCAGAAACACGCTGTCAGCAACATGCGAAAGACAAGAAGAGGTTAACTAAGAGCGACCTCAGCGCTGTCATGTGGGCTGGATGTGAGCGAGCTCCCAGCCTGTGCTAATACAATCAAATGTTCAGCTTTCAGGACTGCAAATCCATTTAGCCTCGCTGGCAGACGCGGCGAGCCAGAGAGAGCTTTGTTTTCTGATCAGAGGTCACAGGCCTGCCACATGCTCAGAGGGGATATTGCACACACACACACACACACAGGAAAACCAATCCCTACTCTAACAAAGTTAACTAGCCTTCAGACTGCCGCATTCCTCTTGTAACCTTCACAACACAACAGCAGCTACCAGCGGGCTCTCTGGAAGCACACCTGAGCCTGCGCCAGCACTGCCTTCAATCAAGCACAGCTCCGGACAAAACCTTTATCTAGGACTGAGGAGAAACGATATGAACACGACTGAGATCTTCTGTGTAACCTCATGTCATCAAAGAAACTACACAATCATATCGCAAAAAAAAAAAGAGGCTACCAGAAGCCATAACAGCAGCACAGTATTTCATGTTAGATTTTGACAGTTTTTCATTAAGTATAAAGCAGTGTGTGGTTCAGTATGTTAATGTAACATTGATCAGCAGGTTTCACTGGACTTTGTAAAGCAACATGAGTTCATTCTGTAGGGAGGTGTAAAACCTTTAGCAGATCTGTTTTTCATGTATTTGTTTATACCTTGCTTCAGTGTTTATTTTATGAATTTACAGCCTTTTTTATAGATGGCCAAAAATCTCTGTTTATCTCTGCATTTTATAACCAAAAATGGTAATGGTTTGAAACCGTTCAGTATAACAAGCTTGCGTCTTAATTGAGGTTTAGTAAAGGCTTCAGCGACTCAAACTACAATGCAAAAAGAAGGAAGAAAATGCAGCATTCTGTAGCTGCTTCACCATCAAATCAATATGTCTCTGCCTGTCACAGTGTGTGTCCCTCTGTCTCTGCTATCTCTGTGTGTCCCTGTGTTTGTCTCTGCTTATCCGTGTGTCTCTGTGTGTGTGTCTCTCTGTTTGTGTGTCTCTGTGTGTGTGCCGCTGACCCCCTCATGTTTCTCTGGCACACTGAAAGCAGTATGAAGGTCTCGCGTCGTCGCAGTGCTTTGTGTTTGTACAGTTTGTGAGTCAGGTTGTTTCTCTGGCACACTGAAAGCAGTATGAAGGTCTCGCGTCGTCGCAGTGCTTTGTGTTTGTACAGTTTGTGAGTCAGGTTGTTTCTCTGGCACACTGAAAGCAGTATGAAGGTCTCGCGTCGTCGCAGTGCTTTGTGTTTGTACAGTTTGTGAGTCAGGTTGTTTCTCTGGCACACTGAAAGCAGTATGAAGGTCTCGCGTCGTCGCAGTGCTTTGTGTTTGTACAGTTTGTGAGTCAGGTTGTTTCTCTGGCACACTGAAAGCAGTATGAAGGTCTCGCGTCGTCGCAGTGCTTTGTGTTTGTACAGTTTGTGAGTCAGGTTGTTTCTCTGGCACACTGAAAGCAGTATGAAGGTCTCGCGTCGTCGCAGTGCTTTGTGTTTGTACAGTTTGTGAGTCAGGTTGTTTCTCTGGCACACTGAAAGCAGTATGAAGGTCTCGCGTCGTCGCAGTGCTTTGTGTTTGTACAGTTTGTGAGTCAGGTTGTTTCTCTGGCACACTGAAAGCAGTATGAAGGTCTCGCGTCGTCGCAGTGCTTTGTGTTTGTCAGTTTGTGAGTCAGGTTGTTTCTCTGGCACACTGAAAGCAGTATGAAGGTCTCGCGTCGTCGCAGTGCTTTGTGTTTGTACAGTTTGTGAGTCAGGTTGTTTCTCTGGCACACTGAAAGCAGTATGAAGGTCTTGCGTCGTCGCAGTGCTTTGTGTTTGTACAGTTTGTGAGTCAGGTTGTTTTGTGTTTGTTTTTCAAGGACACAAGTTCAGCAGCAGTAGCTCTATTCCCAGGTCTGGTTCAGTGTGTTTTTTTTTTTTTGTTTGTCTCTCTCACAGATTTTGGCTTTGGTAATTTCTTCGAAGCTGGGGAGCCCCTGACCACGTGGTGTGGGAGCCCCCCCTACGCAGCCCCGGAGGTGTTTGAGGGGCAGCAGTACGAGGGTCCGCAGCTCGATATCTGGGTAGGGCCCCCTGCACTCCCCCCATCACTACACTGTGACCTCTTGACTGCACACAAATAGAACGCACGTGTCTGTTAGGATTTCTTCATTTAGCACTACTGGCTGTGTAAGAAGCTATGCATATTAAAGTACACTGTGATTGTAAAGATCATTTAGAATTTTTTTTAATGGAAATGCATGCATTTTATTGTTTAAAAATGATATGAAATGAAATACGAGATTCACTGAAGTTATTGTTTTTGAGCTGAACTCCTCAGTCCTCTCGCCTTGTACATGCAGTCCCTGCACAGCGTGTCATTGCTGGTGTCTCTCTCTCTCTCTCTCTCTCAGAGTCTGGGGGTGGTCCTGTATGTGCTGGTGTGCGGAGCCCTCCCCTTCGACGGACCCTCCCTGCCTGTGCTGAGAAGGAGAGTCCTGGAGGGTCGCTTCAGGATCCCCTACTTCATGTCTGAAGGTAATACAGCCAGCCACTAGGGGGGCGCTCCGGGAAAAATTCAATGTGTTCTAAACGGTATTGTTAAACTGGGAAACCCAGCACGTGCCTCTCCACAGGGACTTCAGGACCTGCGTATCCGCTTGTGGAATTCCTGCACAGGGCTGTGTGTTTCTTTGGGAGTGTACAGACACATTGTTCAAGGTTCCAGAATGGAGCTCGTTCACAGCCCTGCAGTCGACCCCCCCCCGGCTGGGGAACGTGCTGGGAAAGTGGCCTTGTTAGTTTGGAGGTTGATTAGAGAAGGGCGAGTTTGACGCAGGAGTCTCATTGTCAGCTTCTCTAATTGTGCTTGAATGCCACGGTGAGGAGCGGGTTGTGTAAACTGGTGACTGGAGAGATTATTTAGTGCGCCTGTCCTGCAGAAACTCGCTCCACGCAGCTCTAAAAGCAGATACAAAGGAATCCTGCACGGTACTGTAGCCCGCGTAGCTTCCAAGAGATGTTCAGAACAGACCGGAGCAGCACACGCTGGTGAGCCAGCTGGAATTCCTTTCCGTACTTTAATCATGCTTTTCTATTGAGATCTTCCCTTTACTAACTCACAGCTGCCACAGTTGCAGAAGGAGCCTTTTCAGAGGCAGACTGTGGTTAAAAAAAGGGCCTTAGCCCTAAACATGTTCGAAAATAGTCTCAAAATGATAAAGAACACAGGTGATAGTGAACAGGTAAAGAAGTGAAATATTAGGTTTGCAAGCAGTCATTACCATGTGAGGGAGTGAGTCAAGCCCTTTCTGTGTGTCTCTGTGCTCCTCTCGTCAGACTGCGAGCATCTGATCCGGAGGATGCTGGTTCTAGACCCTTCCAAGCGACTGACCATCGCTCAGATCAAGGAACACAAGTGGATGCTGCTGGAGGTGCCAGTGCAGCGGCCCGTGCTCTACCAGCAGGGGGCGGTAGAGGACAGCGAGTCCAGGATGGGCGAATTCAACGAACAAGTACTGCGACTCATGCACAGCCTGGGGATTGACCAGCACAAGACCATCGAGGTACACACACTGCCACGAGCATCGAGGTACACACACGGCCACGAGCATCGAGGTACACACACGGACACGAGCATCGAGCTACATACACGGACACGAGCATCGAGGTACACACACGGCCACGAGCATCGAGGTACACACACTGACACACACGGCCACGAGCATCGAGGTACACACACTGCCACGAGCATCGAGGTACACACACGGCCACGAGCATCGAGGTACACACACGGCCACGAGCATCGAGGTACACACACGGCCACGAGCATCGAGGTACACACACTGCCACGAGCATCGAGGTACACACACGGACACGAGCATCGAGGTACACACACGGACACGAGCATCGAGGTACACACACGGACACGAGCATCGAGGTACACACACGGACACGAGCATCGAGGTACACACACGGCCACGAGCATCGAGGTACACACACGGCCACGAGCATCGAGGTACACACACGGCCACGAGCATCGAGGTACACACACGGCCACGAGCATCGAGGTACACACACGGACACGAGCATCGAGGTACACACACGGACACGAGCATCGAGGTACACACACTGCCACGAGCATCGAGGTACACACACTGCCACGAGCATCGAGGTACACACACGGACACGAGCATCGAGGTACACACACGGACACGAGCATCGAGGTACACACACTAACAGCTGCACAGGAAATATAAGAGATCTCCAGGGGTTTCAAAGTAATCTGTTCCGGTAATGCACAGTTACTTTTAGAAAGTAATCTGTCACTGTTACAAGTTAGTTGCACAGAATTGTAAGCGGTTGCAGGGACAGTGGCACACAGCTCCTTCCCCGGCACATGTTCTGCAGACTAATAGTTCACCAGACTAATGTTCCCATGAGGAGTTGCTTACTCAGAAAGTCTGCTTCCCTGGGGGCTTCCTGATCAGTCTCTCCCTCTTTCTCCTCACAGTCCCTCCAGAACAAGAGTTACAATCACTTTGCTGCTATTTATTACCTGCTTGTGGAGAGGCTGAAATCTCACCGGAGCAGCTTCCCGGTGGACCAGCGGCTCGACGCTCGGCAACGACGGCCAAGCACCATCGCCGAGCCGACCGTCGCCAAGGTAACCAGCCGGGGTGCTGCTGGTTATACTGTATGGTATGGCTGGTTATACTGTAAGGTTACTGTGAAAGCAGTACTGAAAGATCACTCCAGTGGTGGAGAATCCTTATGAAATGAATTACATTTAAACCAGCAAAACATTGCCACAAGAAAAGGGGAAGCAGTGATAATGTTGTTAAGAAGAGGGAAGGAATGGGTTTAAAGCCGTGCTCAGCACTAGAGAGAGAGAGAGAGAGAGGCCAGGCACACTGCTGCTAGGGGTAATAAGAGGCAAGAAATTGATTTGAAAGAAGCCTTGGCTGGCACTTCTTTATGGAGTCGAACAGTGCAGGTAAACGTGGTCAAAAAGATATAAATAATAATGAATGAATGAATCCGGTATTTGAAAAGGGGGTTGTGTTTGTGAGCGCATGCTTTCATAACAACCTAGCTGTTTTATACGTGCTTTATATATTTTTTTAAATGTATTGTGACTGTTCTAAAACGTGGACACAGCCCCACCTGCGGTCCCTCTGAACCCTTGCCCGTCACGTGACCCGTCTCTCCTGTGATTGCAGGTCAGCACTGTAGGACCTCAGGTGAGCCTTCTGCCTCAGAGTGTCCGACTGCTCCGCTCCCCAGTCCTCCCACAGGCCCCCACCTTCCCACATTCCGCGGGCCCTGCCGACAGCAGCTTCATGGAGGACGACGTTGTTGGCATTCCCAAGGTAAAGCCGTGGAAGCAGTTTGAAGAAGTCAGGGGTGTTCCTAATCGTGTGTCGATTCCCAGCTGCGTCTGCTAATTGAATGAGCGAGTCTGCTGGTGCCAGCAGAGCGGGCCCCCGGGATCCACTGACACACAGGAGAGGCCCCCGGAGGACCTCGCCATGAAGCGTGCAGCGGGAGTGATCTGATTAACAAAGCCGCACTGGAAACACAGCTCATCAGACAAGCCAACACTGTCCTGATGGACTGGGCGAGCTCAGACAGGCCCAATGGCTTCCTCCTGTTCTTAGTCGTGTCACACTAACAGGTTTGCGTAGGTCTAGAGAAGCTCTTTGTCAGTCGAAACTTGGTAATGAATTCAGGGACAAACCTTTCCACTAGAAGGCATTGACAAAGACTTCTGTGTAATAGTTGCGAATGTCGTAATAACATCATCAGGGTTTCGATTTATGAAGTTGGATTTGTGTGTGTTTGTGCAGAGGAAAGGAAATGGTGGTTATTCCGAGCAGGTATTCTCTCTCTCTCTCTCTGTCCGATTTTCAGCAAGATAATCCCTGAATGAGTCGCCAGTCGACACTCCTTGTAGCTGAGCCTTCGAGAGATCGGAAGGGAGGGAAGTCTTTTCCGGTTGGTTCTGAGCCAGTAAACACTTCCTGTCTGTGCATTCCAGAGTGATTCCTGCTCCGACTGTCATCCTGCGCCAGAGAGAACTGCAGCAGAAACAGAGACACGCAGTGCTTAGATATCCCATTCACTATGGCAATGGAAACACACAGCCTGTAATATCAAAAGGAACACTTGCTAAAGAAATGCATACACATACCAAACCAGCACCTTTGATCACGCCTGTGCCAGTGGTGAGCTAACTACAAGGACTGCAGCAGAAAACCACTACAGGCTCTCTGAATGGCAGGGCCGGCACAGATAGAACGCACACGATCGCACGCTGGAGGCAGCGGTGCGACACAGAGAGAAATACATTCAAGTACGAATGTCGTTTGGCGATCCTGTAAGCTTTGTTATGGGTGTGAAGTTTAGCACGGAATTTTGAAAATGAATTACCCCAAACAACACTCGCGTCTCCACGGATGAAAATACAAATCATAGAATCAAAAATCCAAAATACAAAATACAGAATCATGAGGAAGTCATTCTCCACCGTCTGAAGCTGCGAGCAAGATGATCTGCTGTCTTCTATTCAACACATTGTGCAATCCGGAACAGAGAGCAATGGTTTTATCCATCCGACGTTAAATAGACTAATGAATGAATGAATGAATAAATAACCCACCTATCTTATTCAGTATTGAACTCACTTGTAGCTCTCTCTCTCTCCCTCTGTCTCTCTCCTTCTCCAGGTGAATGGATCCCTCCTGGAGCCCCTGCCCCCCTCAGCGGTGCGCAAGGGCTGCCCAGCGTCTCCTAGCAACATGATGGAGACCTCCATCGACGAGGGGATCGAGACAGAGGGTCCGGAGTGCGAGGAGGACCCCCTGCTGGTCTGCACTGCCTTCCAGAGCTCCCGCTACGGGCAGCGCAGGCACACCCTGTCCGAGGTCAGCAACCAGCCCGGCATGGCTCCCAGCGCCGGTGAGTCCGAGAGCGACCACGGGACTTACCAGCAACTCGAAAATAACTTGCAGGCGTTTCAGGAACTGCGCACGCTTTCTGAAGCCTGGTTTGGTTCCCTGTCGGGAACAGTGTTTGAAACTTGCTCCAGTTCTGTCAGCATTGCACATTTCATCACATGCATCCTGTTGAGTGAAACAGCAGCATTGCAAACGCATGTCCTACTTTGATAACAAAGTGGTTTCTCTCCCTCACAGGGAAGCTGTTTGCTATGAGCACTGACCCCTCTCTGGGCAGCATGGACTCGGAGTACGAGACGGGCTCTGTCCACAGTGACCTCAGCTTACTGGAGGAGCCCCCCGGTCTGAGCAGAATGACTCCTCCGTTCATTGGAATGAGACCCCCGAACCCGACGATGCAGGCCCTGAGCGCTCAGAAACGAGAGGCTCACAACCGCTCCCCCGTGAGCTTCCGCGAGGGCCGGCGAGCCTCCGACACGTCCCTGACACAAGGTGAGAGCTGGGGAGGAGCTTCACCACAGCGGCACAAGATCAGTCAGCTACGAGGAAGCAGGCAAGCTTAGACGGGCCAAATCACACATGGGCTTATGTTCTTAAGTGAAATAACCGAGGAAGTACAAGCAGACGCCCGAAGAGTAAGGCATGCAGACTAATCCAGAACCGAGTCCAGAACACAGTTAAGTAACTAGTTGCCTTTCCTACTGACTAAAACACAGCGCACCACATCCCTCTGAATAAATAACAGAAAGCCATTTGTCACCCTGTAGCACAGCCCTTGAGCCTGCTTAAAGCCAGCTGTGCTTCCACAGTGACAGCGCTCCAGTAAGACAGGCTCTTGCTTTGTAAAGACGTTCCAGTCCGTTCAGAGCGGGTTTGTTTAGAGGCTAGCTGGGAGAGAGGGGAGGTGAAGCTTTCATTGTTGCACAGCTGCTACGACTTCTCCTTTGCTGCTGTATTGAGAAGACGGGGGTTGGGAATCAGATACAGCGATTTCAACACCTACTTCTTACTGTTAAACTAATTCAATACATCTTTTGGACTTCCATTAGCTACAGAGGTCCGTGTGGTTTTTATAGAAACGCGTGTTCTAGCGAGCTTGGATTTTCATTTTAAAACAGACAGCTGGTGCTACCCGAAGTTCTCAGTTTGCTTACCTTGTCTTCCAGGCTCACTAACTGGCTTTTTTAAGAGCTGGGTCTGCTTCTGAAAAGACATTTCCCAAGTGAAGTTTGAGAAATGGCCACTGGGGTGTGCAACGTTTACTTCTGCCCCCTCTGCAACTGTAGCAATTGTGAGTTACTGGCGGGGACATGTCAACCACTAAAAAATTTTTTAGTGGTTGACATTTTTACTGGAATAATTAGCCTGGTAAATAATGATGTAAGCAGAACCAGTGATAAAGAATAACAGAGGAACTCACAATACAGTGTGAAAGAGGTAAGATAGGTAGTATTAATAATGAAAGAAGCTTCAGTGAGAGGCTGGGAGTGTGTGATTAAAGAACACATGCGGTAGAACATGTTTCTAACACTTGGGATTAATATCCTTGTTTAGGAACCGTGGCATTCCGGCAGCACCTCCAAAACCTGGCGCGGACCAAAGGGATCCTGGAGCTCAATAAGGTGCAGATGCTGTACGAACGGATGGGCTCCAGTGAAGACCCTGCCCTCGCGTCCACAGCACCCCACCTGCAAGACTTCCTGGACAGGCAGCAGCAGGTGAGCCTCAAGGAAGTTTGAAATCTTAAAAGGAGTTGATGTGGTTCAACCCAAACCAATAGTTTAAGCACTGAACAGAAACCAGGACCAGAGGACACACCGTGCTCCCCTCCCCCAGTCCAGGACCCACACAGTGCTCCACTCCCCCCAGTCCAGGGCAGGCTGTTGCTAATACTGTGTTTTTTTCCTCTCTCAGGGTGAACCTCCCCAGCAGCAGGAGGATGTAGCAATGTTCCAAAACCCAATCCACCCTCAGTTACTGTCCCGACGGCAGAGCCTGGAGACCCAGTACCTAACGCATAGACTGCAGGTGGGTCCAAGGCTTCAGTCAATGTGGATTTATATTACATACACACTCTCTCTATATATATATCTCATTTAAAAAGGGATACAAATCAGCATTTTCTTAATTAAGACCAATAAAAGTGGAATGCAGTGCCCATGCAGTTGAAGTCTCTGTCTGTCTCTGTGCTGTGCTCTAACCTGCTTGCCTGTGCTGTCTCTGTGCGTCACTGTGCTGTGCTCTAACCTGCTTGCCTGTGCTGTCTCTGTGCGTCGCTGTGCTGTGCTCTAACCTGCTTGCCTGTGCTGTCTCTGTGCGTCGCTGTGCTTTGCTCTGCCTTGCTTTACCCGCAGTGAGCCCTGAGCCTTGGCTTGTATGAAGTGTGATCTTTGTGTGTCTTTCTTCTCTGCCTAATCTACAGGAAGCCAGTCTGTTAGCACAGGCACAGAACAGCTGTCAGATGTACTGCAAGGAAAGCCCGAGAAGTCTGGAGCAGCAGCTTCAAGAACACAGGTATGTGGAGGCTCCGGGCTGGGGTTCGATCACACGGACTGCTGAAGCTCTGGACTGGGGGGGGGGGGTTGCACATTGCAGTGTTGCATGTGTTCTGCTTATTGTAAAGTCGCTATGCCACACTTGACATGTGCACTGGAGATTTCCCGCAGATTAATGTGCTTTATCATACCTGTCTGTGCTTTTCAATACTTGCCCACGCTTTACCAGCTTTTCACTTTGCTGTGCTCGTCAGGTACACTGTGCCTGTGTGTGCTTAACTACACATTGCTGCTCTTCCACACAGTACGGGGGTCCAGGCTGCTGTGAGCAGCGCTCCAACCCTGTCTCCCTCTCCTCCTCGCAGGCTGCACCAGAAGCGGCTCTTCCTGCAGAAACAGTCCCAGCTGCAGGCCTACTTCAACCAGATGCAGATCGCAGAGGGTTCCTACGCACCTCCGGACCAGCCTCCCCAGGCCCCAGTGCAGCTAGCCCAGCACAGCCCTCAAAGCCAGACCCAGGCTCAGCAGGCCCCGGGCCAGTACCTCAGCCCACTACTGGAGCCCCCAGCAGAGCAGCAGCTCCAGTACGATCCCTACCTGGGCCAGTACCCAGTTCAGACACCCAGCCACCTCTACCACCTCCCCCCACAGCAGGAGGCTCTGAACTACAGCTACCAGCCCTGTGAGCTGGGCCCGAACCCCTCCCCAGAGCACTACCAGTACCCTGCGCACCTGGCAGGAAACTCCCCTCTCGCCGTCCCCGAGCTGCACGGCTCGCTGTTCGACTGCGAAATGATGGAGACCGTAGACCCCCAGAACGGCTTCGTCCTGGTGAACTAAACAAACAACACTACATGAAAACGCAGTATTACCTCCAGGAAGCACGGGGAGGGGAACGCAGGGAGGAGGAGCAATTTGTTTTTTCCTTCAAGGATTTTTTTTGCCCTAGCGACGGGGAGAACAGGGTCAACCAAAATGAGACGGGTACGTGCGACGAACTGACCGCCCCTGAACCCGTTTGGACCACAGCGAGGGACTGGAGCGTTTAGCAAGAGTTTCATCACTGAAGGTACACCTCAATTTAAGCACAACAACTTTTTAGATAGGAAAAACACTGCGCATTGCACACAGGCCTCCTTCAGCACGGAGGAGCTGGTTTAACACATGCAGTGCGGACAGCATTGCTGTGCAATATTAAACGCTGTGCATTGCACACAGGCCTTCTTCAACACGCAGGAGCTGGTTTAACACAGGCAGTGCGGACAGCATTGCTGTGCAATATTAAAGCAATACTTTCACAACTGTAGGAAGCCCAGCACAGTTGCTGCTAGGGTGGTTCTTGACGATCCTCGGTCAGAGACTGGAGATCTCTTCACACTGGACCCTGTCGTTGAACCTTTACGACTGACCTTACATGAAGTTTCATCTTTTTATTTGATTGATTGATTTAAAGGGGCGTGCATTTTCTTGTGAAATATTTTTCAGAAATGTGTAAAAGAAAAACTGAGGACAATAAACTGAAGTGGATTTGAAAGAAGAAAAAAAAAAAAAAACAGCTGTAATTTTAAAAGAAACATTTAAATAGAAGCTCTGTAACCCGTTCAGGGACGCGAGATCAGCTGTGCACAGGAAACGATCTTCCTGTCTGAGTGCAGCTCTGAAGCGAGCTTCCTGTCTGACTGCAGCTCTGGTCTCTAGAGGTGCTGCATAATGTTTAGTGCTTGTTTATCAACAACACAAAAACTGTACTTTTAAAACGAAACAAATTCTAACATTGCTGGTCGTCTAATGAAGCTTTGTATAAATTAGGGTTTTAGAAATTGTATGGAAATGTTCCTTTCAAGAAACACGTGTGTGTACTAGTGCTGTGCCTTTCTTTAATTTAAAATGAAAGATTTGTATTTTTTTGTTTTTGTCTGGAATATTGGGTAAAGTCCTGTTTATACAAAAAGGTACAAACCAAAGTCCTGTGAGTGTTTGTGCTGCTTTGGTGTTGTGTTCCACCGTGTGGAGTACAGGAGGGACTTTTCCACTTATTTCAAAGAGAAACTAGCTTCAAACCTCATTTCAATTGTTTTTTGTTTTGTTTTTTTCCTGTTGGACGATGTTTGCAATCATTCAGAGCGGGTCACGTGCTTCTCCAGCAGAGTCTCCTCACAGCGTTGAGCTTGTAGAACACCTTCCTCGTTCCATTCAAATCACGACGCCTTTCAACCCTGCCAGGTAACCCATCCCATCCCCTCAGCACTCTCTGTGTGAAGAGTCTCCTTCAGCAACATGACTAGGTAACCCATCCCATCCCCTCACCACTCTGTGTAAAGAGTCTCCTTCAGCAACATGACTAGATAACCCATCCCATCCCCTCACCACTCTCTGTGTGAAGAGTCTCCTTCAGCAACATGACTAGGTAACCCATCCCATCCCCTCACCACTCTCTGTGTGAAGAAGAGTCTCCTTCAGCAACATGACTAGGTAACCCATCCCATCCCTCCCCACTCTCTGTGTGAAGAAGAGTCTCCTTCAGCAACATGACTAGGTAACCCATCCCATCCCCTCACCGCTCTCTGTGTGAAGAGTCTCCTTCAGCAACATGACTAGGTAACCCATCCCATCCCCTCAGCGCTCTCTGTGTGAAGAGTCTCCTTCAGCAACATGACTAGGTAACCCATCCCATCCCCTCACCCCTCTCTGTGTGAAGAGTCTCCTTCAGCAACATGACTAGGTAACCCATCCCATCCCCTCACCACTCTCTGTGTGAAGAGTCTCCTTCAGCAACATGACTAGGTAACCCATCCCATCCCCTCACCACTCTCTGTGTGAAGAGTCTCCTTCAGCAACATGACTAGGTAACCCATCCCATCCCCTCACCACTCTCTGTGTGAAGAGTCTCCTTCAGCAACATGACTAGGTAACCCATCCCATCCCCTCACCACTCTCTGTGTGAAGAGTCTCCTTCAGCAACATGACTAGGTAACCCATCCCATCCCCTCACCACTCTCTGTGTGAAGAAGAGTCTCCTTCAGCAACATGACTAGGTAACCCATCCCATCCCCTCACCACTCTCTGTGTGAAGAAGAGTCTCCTTCAGCAACATGACTAGGTAACCCATCCCATCCCCTCACCACTCTCTGTGTGAAGAGTCTCCTTCAGCAACATGACTAGGTAACCCATCCCATCCCCTCACCACTCTGTGTGAAGAAGAGTCTCCTTCAGCAACATGACTAGGTAACCCATCCCATCCCCTCAGCACTCTCTGTGTGAAGAAGAGTCTCCTTCAGCAACATGACTAGGTAACCCATCCCATCCCCACTCTCTGTGTGAAAAGTCTCCTTCCCTCTGTCCCGAGTCTATTTCCACATATTGGTAGGGTTAACTGCTTTTAAGATTTGAAGGACCTCAATCATGCCCCACTTCATTTTCCCAGGCTCAATAGATTCAGTTCTTTCAGCCTCTCTTCGTATCTCAGTCCTTTAAACCCTGCTGGGTTTACTCTACTTGCTCGTCTTCAGACTCTGTCAAGGGCATTAATGTCCCTTTAGTCCTGTGGTGACAGGACTGAGCGTAGTGTGTGGACTAGCAGGCATAGTGTCACATGATTTGAGTGGACGGAGGATGGCTATTCAATCAATATGGAGCAACAGAACCAATCTCGATGATTGCAAAGATCTTACAAGAGTAAGAGAGATGTTAAACTTGATTCAAATGATATCTGAAGCGACATTCTCTTTCATAGTTGCTTCTGGTCAATCAGTATATGCCGTATAAAAGTATTATAGCAATATTTATAAATAAAGATTAATAATAGTAATTGTGTCATTCAATGTTGTTTGTATCATTTCACAGAACAGACACGTATTGAACAGTCACACGCATCAGTGTTCACCACACATAAGCTACCTTGCTGTTGAGAATAAAATTTTAAAAAAAGTTGAATTCATAGAACAATTTCTTCTGCTTTTTTATTTTTTTGTATAAGGTTTGGGGTCAATTCTCAAAAGCTCACATGTTTTTCCCCCACCCCCCCCCGATTTTGATTTGTTGCATCTATGTAAAGCTTTAACTGTACCGAATCACTTCCTGTGTGCAGTCGAATTGGAACGAGACCGGAAGCACAGGAAGTGGATAGGTACCAGGAAACAGCAGTCCCAAACTTGAATCTGTAGTGTTCAAATATCTGCAAATTCCACATCAAAGCATTTTAAACAAGAAAAGGTACTGAAAGACCCTAAACATCTTGATAGCACTGAATCCACAGGAAGAGGCTGCATTTCAAACAGTGATCAGAGCTACTTCAGTGGAGAGGGATGGTGCTGTTCATACACAGCAAGAACAGGACCTGGAAGATGACCTGGTTAAACTACTGAAAATGCTTCCAGGGAAATGATTTTGAAAGAAGCCTGGGTTAGCACTTACTCAGTGCTATAGTTTCTGATGCCCCGAATGAAATGAAAAGAAAGCTTTTGGTCTTTGTGAAAACACCCTGCTGACAGTGCTATAGTTTCTGATGCCCTGAATGAAATGAAAAGAAAGCTTTTGGTCTTTGTGAAAACACCCTGCTGACAGTGCTATAGTTTCTGCTCAAGTAACTGAGAAGGGACAGCATGGGTTTACAGTCACATCCACTTATCAAACACAATTAACCTACAATTCCAGTCTAGGCCCTCGTACAACAATCACTTGATGTGAACTTCACTTTTCTGATGCTCTCGATGCACACACAAGCCGCGAGGTGAAGAGCTTCTTTGGATGAAATGTGATTAAATGAGAAGGCAAGGAGACAGAATTTCGATTTCGCTGCTGTATAATATCGAGGTCAGACCCCAAGCGCTTTTTTTTTCTACTGGTGGATTTCATGGCTTCTTGACTTTGTGGTTTTTCAGGCTTTGTCTGATATACAGGAGGAAAGTCATCTCTTACACAAACGCTCAGCTGAAGACACACAAGCACCTTGTCAAATAGATCTGATCCCAGCGAGCTTGCTTTTTAAAATCCGATTACTCTTTATTTCAAAAGGTAACTTTAGTTTTTGAATGGCAAGATAAGGACATTTAGGAACCCGTCCGACAGAAAATAAAAAGTGTTAAAACTCACAATCTCTCTGCTACAGCACTGGCTACTCCAGGTCAGCTTTACAGGGCGCGCCGCTGGCTGCTTCCATCTCAAAGCTGATCCACGGCAAGTCATCTGCACATTGAGCTTCAATCAGTCACCAACACAGGAACGGATTTGCTTAGAAATGATGCGCTGCCTCCTCACCTGCATGCACATTCTGTGGCGGGGACCTGAAACCCCGAGTCAGTGGAAAACAAGCAAACTGTTCATACAGCGGGACCCCAAGAGCCTGGAATGCGAGGACCCAGAGTGCTAGCCAAGGTTCTGAACTCCATTCTTTCCTCTTTGCCTTCTATTATGCTTGCATGAGACCCTATCATCTGCCCTACCATAGCAGCCTAAAAGTAACCACATTAATAGTGAAGTAAGAGCCAAGATTTATTTCAGTATTACTTTATTAAGTTTCCCCTTAGATATACAATACAGCGTCCCTTCTAAAAACCAACAAGAACAGAGACACAGAACAAACCAAGGTTTTGCCAGAACTGTTAAACCGATTTCTCAGTTTCATTATGCAGGGGGGTACCAAACACACATTTTACAAATTTCTACAATGACAATTTTTTTGACCCCCGCTGCAAACCAGGGGAATTTATTAAGTGTCCCACCTCTATGGCTGCAAGGGCATTATAACATGGTCATCAGTTCCATTATTTTAACATGATTAAAAAAAAAAAAAGACAAATTCATTTAAATTGAACAAAAGAAACCATGTTAAGGAAGAAAAAAACTAAACAAACAAATGTTAAAAATCCCAAACAAATGCTTAAATACTGGAATACAGAAAACAAACCAAAGTACTTGAATCTGAACCCTACTGCTGTGCAAGCTAGAAGCAAACTTACATTAAAAGTCAATCAATAAATAAGTTTCTAGCACGGCCGCATTGTCAGGTTTACTACAAGACGTTACAGTACTGGTAAAAAATACTTGTTCCCAATAGTTCGGTCCACGCAGTGCTGGCCCCAGCTTCAGTTCAAGTCCATAACTGCACACGAATAAGGGTGAGAAAAGACAACCATTTAAAATTGCATTTCCTTGAATAAAGGGAGAAAAAACAAATCTGCAATAACTGGAAGTTTTACCAATATCCATGTATAGCTGTGCTAGCCAGAGGCCCTGGGGAGATCTGCTATTTTAAAATCTCTGTAATGGGCATGTCATCCAATATTTATTGCAGTTATTAAAACTTTGACGAAGCCGTGCCATTACCATGGCAACCTGTACTCTCCTCCTACAGGGAGCAACACATTAAGCAATTCAGGGAACACAGATTTAAACACCACATCTTCAGAGCAGCTTCTGTATTTCAATAAATAGATGCAATAGTCCTGGAGGTCTCGTCGTTCACTACAGTTGTGTGCTAAAAGCGGACTGGTCCTCATTATGCCAGGGCAAGAACTAAAAAAAGCAGAGAAGGAAGTTAAAAAAAAAAAAAAAAAAAAACACACACACCCACCACTCCCAAAAATGGTCAGCTTCCAAGTCTGACTCAAGCCACTTCCCTCGAATCACTCACTGAAAGCCAATTAAAAGCCATTTCACTGTTCATAAAGCAGGATAAACAGCAAACACACAAGACAAGGTCAGTGTGACCTCACCCCAGTAAGAAAGTGACCTGCAACAGCACAGTGGAGGACAGTCAGTGGGATATTCAACTCTGCTGGTGTGGTCTAATGGTTTATGGTCAGACTAGACAGCATCGGAGCACGTTTGTATCAGTGTGCCTTTCTTATAATATCATTTATTAGATCCCATCTAATATGCTGTACTTCAAACACAATCTAAAGAGAAAACACTTTGGTGCCATCAACAGTAAAGCTGCAGCCTAATACCTACTTCTTCAGTGTCACAGAGGCCAGAAGTGCAGGCTTTCCTTTCAGAGATCCTTAACTGAATACTAATCATTTAAAACATGTACAGCTGCACTTTGAGGTTGACAGCTTTCAGACCCAAGTGCACTGTAGTGCTTTTAGCCAATGGGTCAATTTTAGGCAAATTTGCACTGTACCAAGTTAACCACCTGGATTCTGAAGTCACCCACAAGCTAATGGAAAAATGCAGCGTTGTTAGAAATACATACCACTAATAGCTTCCTGAGCAAAATACTTGACATCCATATCTTGGTCTGTGGCCAGTTTTTCTAGCACTGGTTTCACTTCTGCCTGCAAAGCACTGGAATTGAGGAAGAACACGTTGAGTACAAAAACAAGTCTGATTCACCCCCCTGTAGAGACAAGCCTGCAATGCAATTCTTACATGGCTGCAAGTCTGCTTTCTCGCAAAGCCTTTTCACCTCAAACTGTAAATATGTAATATCTAGCTGGGAGCTTGAACTTGTTAAACTGGCAATGGATTTACCAACGCATGCTACAAGAGAGAAGCTTAATTAACGCAAGCAGTTTACGTCAGTTATTTATTGAACACGTTGCATTTTCAACATCCAATATTCCCCCGTTTAGGAGTTCAAGATAAACTTACGTGCTCTCCAGAACCGGCCCGATTTTTTGCAAGGACTTTGCAACATTGAAGCGCACGTTGGCCACCTGGTCTCCAGACATCTTTAGGACGATGGGCAGCATCTGCTTGGTCGTGATATCCTGACCACAAGCCTCAGACAGTGCCTAAAAAACCAAGGGGACGGTTCCCATTGAAAGCATGTCAAAATCAAGTCAGCATCAGACTCAAAACAAGCCTCCGGTTATGCTGAACCTCAGAAGGCATGTTTATATAGAAACAAAATAAATCTCGATTCTGTCTTTAAAATGGTATTGGATTGTGGTTCTCCAAATACAAGTCTCCATTTATCCTGATTAGCAAAGAGGGTGCATCGCTACATGGGATGATATCAGGGAACACAAAGCTAACCTGCACAGGGTTGAGAACGTTGGTGGTCAAATTTAACAGAGGTCTGCGAGTAACACACCCCGCCAAGGATCTACAATCACAGCATGTAGAAATGTGGAGCAGACAAAACGTCTCAAATCCAGGTAAAGGGTTCTTTGTGTTTGTATATTGCAGACTGCCTGAGACACACACACACACACACGTTTGGGACGCAGGTCACCGGACCCCTGCTCAAGCTTCCCTGGTACCATACTGTTTACCTGTGCATTGAGCAGTGTTAATAGGTCACTGAGAATCTCTAAAGGGTTATTCCCTGATGGATTCTGCTGAAGAACTCGTTCAGGACAGACCAGGTATGATAGCCATACACTCACATTGATGCAGAAGAGGGTGGTCATTCGATGGAGGTAGTTGGGGTCATTGGCCATGGCTACCACTTTAGGGACAATGGTGTTCTGGGCCCACTCCGCTCCAAACTTCTCCACCAGCTTCATCAGGTTACAGGTGGCAGCCTCTCGAATGGCATACACTGTAAAAACACAAAAAGAGACCAGATCAAATTATGGGACATTGAAACTTGAGTGCCTTAACAGACACACCTGAGCTTACCTATACATCGTGCTTAATCAAGCTTGTATGAACCTGTATTGGGTGAAACTGCTTTGCAATAGGGGGTCGCATTTCAATCCCTGGTAATAGCGCAACAATTCTTCCTGTTGAACGGTTCAGACTCAAATCATGCAACAGTAATGAAACAGTGCAAGGGTTAAGCATGGGTTAAAAAAAAAAAAGAAATTCAAAACACAGCCAGCACAGGGCTATTGCGCTGCCCTCCTCAGCTTCCATGCGTTAGGAACGTGTTATCTGAGACCTCTGCCACATGGAGTTCAGATGAACTTTTGTAGAAGACGCCCCAATCAGTAAACACAAGCCGGAGAGCTGCTGGCCTGCACGTTGCTTCCCGGAGTCGCTTCGTTTGAGTGGGGGGATGGGGGAGATGATGATTCGCTGGCAGGGGGCCCAGCAGTGGAAGTCTCTGCCTGCTGTGCCAGTAGATAAGTGGCCTGCAGCCAGCTCCTGTAAGGACTTCCAGCACAGAGTAGCACTGTGACCTCAGGGGAACCCTGACTGGGTGCCAGCAGTCTGTGCACTCTGGGGACTTGTACAAGGTTACAGCAGACCAGGCAGGCGGCGTGCGTATTCTCAGACATGTGCAAAACTGATATCCATACGCTGATCAAAGCTGGAGAGAACGCGGTTTACCATTGGACAGAGGGAATTCATTACCACACAATGCAGACTAGTTTGTGACGTCTAGGAGCGCGTGGTTGTCAGTGTATGGAATTTGAATTTTATTGCCGAGTTTCTCTTACCGTGGTCAACAAGCCAAGCCATGCACAAGGAATTCAGCTTTTCATCGAAGAACTCCACTCCCTTCAAAAGGAAACGAACTTCACATTAGGACTGTTATCCCACACAAAGGATATGGTATTACCAAAATGCAATTAAGCAAACCAGGATCCACAGACTACATTTTAAAAGATCTGTCAAAAACAAACACTATTCAGGTCAAGGCTTACAATGTTTAACAAACTGTATCAATCATTATTCCGTGCAATAAGCTTTTTTAATTTTCCCTACTCTAACTTCCTCTGCTGACCAGCTGGCTGACACTCAGCTCCACATATTTGTAGCCCAAGTCTGGGAACACTTTGAAGAGAAGCCCACATAGTTGCTTGCAGCTGGAAGGACTTACCAATTGCCCTGCCAACAGCGGCATGTACTCAATGATGGCCAGTCGCACTCTCCACTTGGCATCCTCAGCCAGCTCCACAATCGCTGGCAGCAGAGACTGGGAGAGCTGGCGGATTCCAATCACCTCGTTCACGCAGTCCAAGTTGGAGATGATATTCAGACGCACTTCTGGGCACTAGAGAGAGATCTTAAATCAGTTACGCAGGATTATACTGCATGGTTAGCCAACACGTCCAATGGATTTGATAAGCAGTGCATTTTTGCATGTATTTGCATTGTGTTTGTTTCTGTGAGGACCATTCCTGTATATAAACAATGTATGAAATTCATACTGAATAGATGTTTGGTTTTATTTTTCTGTTTCCACATTTGGTTTACTATCTCGAGGATCACCTGCAGGTTGTTTAAATGACTCGGATTACATGTAAAGGTCACCTGGCAAATCAAACCTGCAACCACGTCTTGTTATTCTGAACAGGATATTCACATGCACCTGGACTCGGAACACAATTCCCAAACCGCTTCTTCGTATTCCCTCAGGAGGTAGTTGGAAAGGGGACTGTATTTGAATTGAAGATTCGGACGATGGTTTAGCGTCCCAGTCGCGCTCACTCTTACCTCGTCTTTCAGCTGAGCCAGGAAGAGAGGCAGCAGGTGCTCGATGGTGTCATCTTTGCCCAGGATTGTGGACAGACCCATGATGACAGAGGCCAGGGCGGACTTCACATGCTGGTTGGTATCAGAGACCAGCTCCTGAAGGCAAGACATGGAGGGACTTGTTCAAAGATGCCACCAGATTCACACACAAAACACTTTGCTCATCTTAAAGAGTTTTGGTTAAGCATTTATAGTTTTCAGGTATAAAAATCAGTGTTTTAAAAAATATACTGTGCATTTGGGAGGTCATTTTTAGAGTGCAGTTTTGCCATTCAGTCTAAGTGGACATGACAATATGCACCACAGACAAGCCCCTGCATGGAATACAGCGTGCTTCAAAGACCTTCTGATAGGGACTGGATTCTCTTTGCATTGTGAAGTGTGTGTACGAGGGGGCTTGCTTTCCCAAACAGAACCAAATCAGCCAGCGTCAAATTCTTTCACATATGGAATGCTACGGTTCTTAGTTTTCATATTCCCTCAACTCTGCACCTCGTCCTCCAATTCACTAATCCCTTGACAACTGTAACCACATCCAACACATGCACCAAATCACAAAGTGACAAGTAAAATGCATTGGGATGAGAGCGGGCTCCAACAAGCTTCCTTCCAGCACAATAGAATCCACAGCATTTACAGCTCATGTGGCCACCTCGGTATATTTGCACATACAGGGATCATTAACCTCGTCCACGTAAATGGTTTATTGTGCAGCTGAACTACGAACTGGGCTGAATTACTGCAGCGGTTCCCATCAGCTTCCTTCAAGAAACCACAGCCCTGACCACATATTTACACATCTCAGACGCCCACGTCAAGATTTACTGAACGCTTGAAAATCAAGTCCAAATGCTGAGATCTTCCTGGAGAAAATGTCCCACTCTTTACTTGAAGTTTACAGGCAGGGAAGCAGAATTTTAAATTCTGAAGTACAGTCTTGATCATCCCAACACCTCAGTTATCGCAGTAGTTTGAATAGAGGTTTTACAGTGGATGCAGTAATACAGGAGACAGCAGCACGGTGCACCCTCGTCATAGAGAATGTACCAATCAGCACTGTACTCCTTACCTGTAGCTTCTGGACTGGAATTATGAGAGCAAAACACCGACGGGTCTCAATTAGCTTGAATAGAGGTTTTACAGTGGCTGAAGTAATGCAAAAAATATCAGCACGGTGCATTTGCATTAAGCATAGAAAAAAATAAACAAGATTAAATCTGGACTAAAATGCAAAACCCTTTTCAATAGGAAACATGCTTGTCCGTACAAAACAGCACACATGGGGGACCCATTTCTTCATATTCTTTAAAAGAAACATCTTGGGGGAGAACATTTTGAGCAACATGTGAGCATTTCATCAACACCAGTCCAAGATTGGAAGAAAGATTTTTAAAAAATAAATTAAACAAATTAAATAAATTCTGGAAACCCCCCCAAGTAAAAGCCAAGTCTCCTCTAGCTTCTGGAGAGAAGGAAACAATTTTCACACACATTTCTAGTTTCAAGCTTTCTGCTCCACATAAGAAACCAAACACACTGATGTTTATCTCCAGCGTAACTAACCTAGGAGGCCTGTTTCTAGGGTTACACTAATGTTTTAAGCTAGCGCCCTCTAGCTGGAAAGACTCATGTGCGATAACACATTCTGTATGTCGGTATTTGTCAAACAGCTTGAGAAAGTATTTTTTAAAAGGGTCCCACGCAGTGGAGTTTAAAACGGCTGGATGTTTGTTCCCCACTCGTATCTGGCTATTGAACAGAAGCTTTCTATTTCTTATCAAACTGATAGATATCGTCTGGCCTTTCAAATGAGAAAGACAAACCCAGAAATGGAACAAAGTAAATACTCGTGGCTCCAGATTGAAACAGTTATTTTTTAAGAGATAAGGCTTTGACGCTGTGAGCATTGATAGTTTGAGTACACACAAAACAAAACGTGCTCCATGGCTACACACAGAGCTGTGCTCTATACACACACTCTGCTAGAGGCTGTCGTCTTAAGCAGCTAAAACCAGGAGATTTATTTCTGGTTCCTTAGCTTTATCCCATTTTGAACGCCTTTTGAGTTTGAAAGAATGCACTTGGATTTTAGTATTTGAAAGCCTTGTTTGCTGTAGATCTGCTTTTCCAATGAAAAGCACTACAGGGTTTCAAGACCCCTGAAGAACACTAGTCTAGCTCGCTGTGCAATAGAAAAGCAAAGCCCCAAAATGAGACGGTACCTTGACACAGGGAAGAATGTGGCTCATGATAATATTCTCTTTGCTGTCGTCAGGTAGATTTTCACAGAACTCTGGAAAAGAGACAAAGACAGAACGCTACTGACCAATCCAGACAGTCTTTCAATTGAGACCGCTCTTCATCTATTAAGAGTATTTCACCGAGTCCTGTGTGCTGCGGAGACTCCAGTTTACGATGCTTTAAATGCAGACACAGAAACAACGTCCAAAATCTGTTATGTTTATATTACATCTGAAATCAAAAACACAAGTCTGATGTTTATTAAACACCTTACAAATCAATGCATTCAATTTCCTTAAAAAGGGATCCTAATTGTTTTCACAGTCACCTTTGAGGAAGGCTAATACACAGCACTGACCTTTCACCTTGTTGGCGGCTGCTGCTCGCACCTCAGCCTCGCAGTCTTTCAGCAGGTTCTGGAACGCAGGGACCAGGTCGTTCTTGGTGATCTCTGGACCCACCGCTTTCTGAAGCTGAAGGGACAAGGGAAGAAAGAGCATTGACCACTGACCCAGTATACAGGAAGTCACGAACAATATGCTTAATATGAAATGTATAGTTAAAAGTCTAAATAAAAGGTTCGCACTAAAAACAGAAGGGCTGAACACGTTGGCCTAACTAAAGGATTCAGTTTGAGACACCATCATTTATGTTGATAATAAATTGTACAAACATACAGTTCAAATCAGAAAGTCTGTTTTTTTTATTAAAGTCTCTAATATCACTTGAATATAAAAAAAAAAAGCTTCAGCAAACCGAGACAATAAGCAAATGAATCTATATCAGAACTTCATCAAAAGCCACGCAAAGTAAAACACAAAACAGGCTGAATACAAGAGGTGGGAATTTCAAATAATGATTTGAGAGTATACCAAGAATAAAAATTTCAAATAATCAAATACTCTACCTCTAATTACTGGAAATGAGTGCAACATATAGACAGTATAACTGGAACTGCCTTCCATGAGAAGATAGAGATCAGTGTTGAATTACAATCCCTCCACACAGCATCAAGCTCTACTTTGTGAGCGGAGGGACTCTTACGTAGGTTATGTTATACAAGCAGAGTTATTGGAGCCAGTACAGCAGGTCACATGAGTGCTTTGCCAGAGACACAATCTCAGTTCAGACAGAGGGAATGCAAGTGAAATTACTGCCAGTGAACACGCAGTAAGGAAAAGCAGCTCTCTGGCAAGACATTTTGTTTTGTTTTGTGGATAAGGAAATTAATTTGTGTACAATCAGGGACTATAACCAACTGTTAGACGCACAGTTCTCACCTAAAAAAAGCCAGTTTGCTTTCTGGCTAGACACAGAAAAGCAGGGGGGCTGCAATACAGTATTTAACCTTTGCAGCGCCCATTACTAGAGGTCTCACTTATCCCTTGATGGGAAAATCTACCTGTCAAGGGATGAATATCCGGTCTAAAACGATTCAAACACACCGATGAAGGCACAGACAACTTTGAGGGTTTCTTCTAAGCTTTCCTTTTCGATTATATATTATATATATATATATATATATATATATATATATATATATATATATATATATATATATATATATATATATATATATATATCATTATTCAAAGATGAATAGGGTACAGTGGCTGTTTGTACAGTGGCACAGCAGAAGCAGACCTCTATCAGCAATGGCAGCGAGAAAGTTAAAGCCCAATTTGCTAACTTTATGATGAAGAGTTGGTGATGAGTGGGCAGAGATGCACGTCTCTCTCTCTCTAGGGCTTGGAATGAATCATCACTCCATTCGTGACGAGTGATTTGAGTCATCTACCAGTAGAGGAATGAATGCTGAATGACATAATGCAGCTTTTTCTGGTGGGATGATTCAGTTTTGGTTATATATATATATGGAATTGTTTTCCTGTAACTCACTGGAGTTGCACATCTATTATATTTTATAAATGGATACCCTTGTGATGCTAATATTAAAGATGACGAGTTTCAGCAGTAGTTGTTTTTTTTTTTTTTTTTTTAAACGCAGTGTTTCAGGGCTGTACAGACGTTCTGTGTCGTTATCCGTTAGTGCTTCAGCTTTATTTGGATGATTGCCTTCACCTTGTTTTAATTTCCTGTTCCTCTCCAGTTTCTGAGATACGAATGTACCAGCTTTACTTTATTTTATTTTTTTTTTAAATGTATTCTCATTTTGTTGATCATTAATGAACATTTCTGTACTGTGGGTGCTGTCGAGTTATTGAAAACGAGACATTTTGTGTTTGAATTGAAAAGTGATGGTCTCAAGGACCATTTTTTCAAAAATTTCAATTTTTTCAAATGGCTCAGGATGCAAATACAGCCTTCATCCGTGTGTATATGTAACATATAAGCTGAAGTTTAAATTTTACCAGAATTGATTTAACCTAAACAACTATCCATACTTCATTTTAAAATTTGAAAAAAATAAAAATAAAATAAAGCCTGGATTATAAAACTCAAATGATAAACTTCTTGTTAAAATGTTTGTCTCAGTAACCATTTTCTTTAGTACTTTGACATGGATCTTTTGACAACGTATAAAAGTGAACTCATTATTTTGCAGCTAAAGTTGTAAAGAAAGTAAGCCAGCGAAATGCTGAAGCACTGTGCTCTTCGGATTTCATTTTGATTTGGCGTTGCCCCTCTTAATTCCACCATCATGTCTCAGCCATGGTTTAGTACACACTAGGAAACAGGATGTGTACGTAGGAAACAAGAAACACGTTTGTACAATACAGACACTGCTCTGTAGCACTCCTGCTTGCAAACACACTCCGTTCATTTAGTTCAGTATGGAGAATACCTCGAAGGGAAGGATTAGTTTGTGCGAACGCTTTCCCAATGATTTATTAAAGCTGGATTTGTACACTCCAGTTCCCAAGGTCACCTCTGAAAACTTGTCTGCCACCATGTAGCGCACGCGCCACGACTTGTCCTCCGCAGCCTGGCGCAGGGTGGGCATCACCAGGGCCTCCAGGTCCTCTTGAGGGAGCAGCTGGGCAATGCTAACACAGGCCTCCACTGCTAGCAGACGCACAGAGTCCTGAAGAGACACACAAGCACAGTTACTGCAAACACTGCAGAGCCCTGAAGAGACACAAGCAGTTACTGCAAACACTGCAGAGCCCTGAAGAGACACAAGCAGTTACTGCAAACACTGCAGAGCCCTGAAGAGACACACAAGCGCAGTTACTGCAAGGATCCTGCCACCGCAGAGCATGCATCAAGCCTTCACACAAGGAAAGGGTTCACTTCATCATCAGGGCCAAGCAAATACACAAGGGCTCCTGCTATTGTTAAAAGGAGGGCAGTCACAACAAATGAATCACGCGCATGTTTACTGTAACATGGATTTTTAAATAAGGAGATCATTTTAAAAAGAACAGAATGTTCTGTGTGCTCAACCACTAGAAAAATTAAAAAAAAAAAAAACTTGGTTTAGAGTCCTGCTGATTTCCCCTCTGAATGACTTCTTGTGCAATCAGCATAATGTAATTATTCAAATCAAGAAGGGCCACTGGTCACAGTAAACTGATGTTCTGTACTAAATACCACTCGCATCAAAGAAACTGCTAGTCACTAGGAAGACCATGCAGATGATTTACTGAGATATGAGGTTTCTTGTGCTTTAAAAACAATACTTCAGATACACAAATCCATTTTAAAAAAAGTACAATGCTTGCCATTGTTCCCAGTTCAGTGTTAATATGGAGATTTATTCTCTTAACTGGCTTGGATTTGGATGGTAACTTTGCTGGTTCATTTGTCTGGGTTTGTGCCATAAAAAGCATGCAGCCAAAGGACTCCAGTGAAAGTTGAATTTTGGTCTCTCCACCCTTTTTTATACAAAGGGAATCGTTCTAATAAAGTGGGGTGGGGAGTGCGCCTTTGCAATCGACATCGTGTCACTACATTGTTGGAACAGCGTCATCTCTGGATTAGCAGCGAAGAATGAGCCCGGAGCGTTTTCAAAAAGACATCAGCTTGCCCTGTGAAGGACCTGTTAGCACCAAGCTTAGAATTCCTACTGTTATCCCAAGTAAGACAGTCTGAGAGGGGTGCTATTCAGGGTCTGTGAAATCAGCCAGGACTGCAGTAGATACATGGTTTGGGTGTCTGGATGGGGTAGGTGCAGGGTTGTATTTTTGGTAAGTTTCCAGAGACCACTCTGAGTGTGACTCAACTCGTTCCTTTAGTAGATTTCATGCACAGTTCGAGCATCCCCCCACGCACACAGTCAGTGCTCTACATACCTGCTCATCAGAAGCCAGTGTAGTGAAGAGAGGGATGATGTCACTCTTCACATAGTCCAGCTCAAGCACTTTGGCGAATTCGCCCAGTTTGGAAGCAGCAGCTCGGCGCACCATTGGAGTGTCATCAGAGCACAGGGTCCGGAAATGCCTTGAAGATAAAAACACAAAGTGGAACAGAGGAAGCAGGTTCACAGTAACACACACTAGTCCTGCACACAGACCTGGCTTTCACAACTTCTTCAGCTGTGTTATATTACTGACATGTGCAAGTGCCAAGAACTGGAGACACCCTCAGTACCCTGGGGTAGCTTTAAACCCCAGTCTCTGTCTCATGAGAATACTGGGCAGGACTCCTGTAAAACCAGTAAAACTAAACACAGCTTTGTACGCAGTGGATTCTCACAGCTAAAACAAACAGAAAAATGTGACATTTCAAAATCTAACATGTACTACTATTTTGGCTTCCAATAGACTTGCGATATCATTTTCTAGTTTCTTTGATTACATGATGTTAAATAAAGATCTAAAAATTATGTTCATGTAGTTTAAAATAAAATAATCCTAAAATTGTAGGTGATGCTAAACTTTTGGCCTCAGGTGTACACCTGCCTCCCCATGCTGTTGCCACTCACTGTCTGATCTCAGCCTTCACAGTGCTGGAGACGCGGGGGTAGCAGACACTGAAGAGTCCGCAGGCGGAGGTGCGGGAGGTGAACCAGTCCCCGCTGGCCAGCCTCTTCACCAGGGGCTCGAAGTGCACCTCCAGGTCCACAGGAGAGTGCTCGTGGGAGATCTTCCTCAGGGACTCCACAGCCTTGTCACGGACCACCGTCTCCTCTACCGTGGCTAGGCTCTCCAGGGGCGGCTGCACAGGGAGAGAAAGAAAGACCTCGATATCGCCATGGAGACTCCTAAACAAAAAGATACTGGATAGAGCTGCAGGAACCCATCATTGACATTACTGAGCTTTCTACTGCAAGCAGGGGATGACACCATTGCACTTGGAAGACTTTAGCAGCAGCTCCCTGAATGTGTGCCGATTGCTACTCTCCACTGAGTGGAAAGCCGATACAAGAACAAATTCAAGCTGCAGTTTACACAATTGGAATGGCAAATTGGCCCAATGGTTAATATCCACCCTCAATACTGGCTAAATGTGCCACTGAAGAATCATGAAGCATTATACAAGTTAGTCTTGACAGTCTCATCTCTCACCAGAAGGCAGTACACGAAATCAGGGCCTCCCACGAGGGCGGTGAAGCTGCCCAGCTGCTCAGCCAGAGCCAGCAGTACTTCATCCTCATCGTAGATGGTATCTGGGATGAGAGAGGCATTTATTACATTGCACTGTGAAAGCATCCTTGTACTACAGCATGGAGACTGCCCAGCACTTTTCTATTGCCCATGTATTATCACAAGATATTCAGAAAAAAAAAAAATTAAAAATCAAGCCCTACATATGACAGAACAGCTGATGAGGTCTTAAATGTCACTTCAGAATAGGAGAACCCCTCACCCCCCTGAATCCTGTACCGAACCAACAGTCACCACAGCAATACTAACTGATTAACTAGAACACAATTCCAAGTTATTGATTACTAGTGATCCTTTACAAATCAACGAAATCCTGCCCCCCTGAAACACACAAGGTGTTCAGACAATGCTGTTCACGGCTTCCATTAACCAGTGTTGTGACAGGCAGCAGATTCCAGCCCCCACTCAGCCCCTTTCAGGACAAGCCAGTTCTGTACACACCAGTGAGGAAAGGCAACAGTTCAGTGCGGGTCCTCTCAACACCCAAAGCCAGTGCGATGGTCGACAGCTTCTTGATGCTGTTCAGACGCAACTGTGGGAGAAAAAAAAAAAAATTAATAAAGACTTATTGTACTCCACAAAAGAAGTTTTGGCCAAATGATGGAAAATATGCAATTACCCCTTATAATGCAAACACTAGATTGCATTCATTTTTTAAGACTGTAAAGTCGTGGAACGAAGACCAAAATAACCGACAGCACCAAATCTAATAGGTTTACATAGCCTCAAAATGAAGTCCAGCATGTCCATAAGCTATTCCGCCCACAATAGGTGTAAATACAAAATCAGTATAACTGGAAAGCCCTTAGGTATGCGACACATTCTCCAGCTTGTTATACGACGTTCTTACCCGGTTTTATAACTTGCAGACGCCTGCAGCTATCTCCATACATCCCCAATTCCGATGCTCTCAAGAACCAGGATAGACGGGTTCGCATAATGAATGTATCCACGATTAAATGGCCAGCTCAAACCCCGTGTGTCGAATGAAATGTGTCTACAGGACTATCGCTGTTATTGCAAATAACTCAACCGTGGACTTGGGTTACAGTGGAAGATTTTAAATCCAGGCCTTATCATAGAGACAGTAGTTTGCAGAATAATACAATCATGGTATGTACTATGACAGCGGATCCACCTGGCCTACAGTGGCAGAAATGAGCAGGTCAGACGAGACTAAATCAAATGCTAAAATCGCACGCTTGTCGTTTAGACGAGCGTTACCTTACCGCCGTACAATAATACATGTAGTGGAGGTACAGAAGCTGCCAACAACGCGCGCGTCATGACATCTTCAGGAATGCCATCTCCTCGCTGGATACACACTGCAAACATGACAAATCCGCACTGAAAATGAAATCACGCTCCCCCCAAAACTATTTATTAAAACGCCGAAATATGTAAGCGGGTCGCCTCACTACAGTATTTTTTTTTAAAATAAACAAAATTACCGTACACAGACTTAATCCCTTCTTTTTTTCTCATAGTAAATACCGCCGCTTAAAAATGTATAGTTTTTTTTTTTTTTTTTTAACGATGTATCATGTCGATATAACGGCAAAAGGAACCGGCATAGCTAAAGATGGTCAAAAAATACACAAATAATATAAACCGACCACCGTTTCCTTACTTATTTATTTATTTATTTATTTATTTATTTATTCTGGTCTACCGGCTGCAGTTTTGGAAAAGGCCGCACACAGGGCTTAACTAGAGAATTGCCGGTACTAGCTTTATTTAGACGCTGTTTCTCAAAAATAAATAGATAAAACCACGCCACCGCTTCAGAAGATTCTCCGCGGCGTTTCTTTAGACCTTTACCTGGACGTCCTCGTTCCTGAGCTCGTCAATGAGCACAGCAATGGGGTAGAGAGAATCGTCTCCATCAGCTCCGGCCATCTTGGATTCAAGCTGCTGTTTCCGGCTTCTCCTCGATACGGGGTTTTCTGCAGAGGAGACAATAGACTGCAGGGGCGGGGCCGGGGGCGTGGCGAGGGGCGGGGCCCGGGCGAGGGGCGGGGCGAGTTACTAACTCTGTACGAGTTCATTTTAAAAAGTAACCCGTTACAGTTAGGCTACATGTTAATTGAACAAACCTGTAACTAGTTACTGTAACATTGCTTTGAAACAAAAGTAACTCGTTACTGTTACAAATAGTAACTTCTCAGGCACAGTTTACATTTTACAGAGGTATTTTCTTCGGTTTCGTCGGGCTGCAGCTTGCAATAGTCTTAGAGGATCCAGCTGTGAAACCGATTCGTTCTCTCCTTCCACGCCAATTTCTATCACGATGATATGAAAAGCGCGTTCTTGTGACGTGTAAGGTTTGACTTGGGCTGCTGAAGCCCTTTCTGATGTGCATGATATGCGTTAGTTCAATGCACCGAACAGTACCTCCCGTACATTGCTGATTCAGAATGGAATTTCCTCTGTTCTATGTATTGCATTTAAATTGCTTTGTTTAGCTCTTAAAGTCCGATTACAGCGACGCGTTCTTGATCTCGCACCCTGAACCTCCCCTCGCTGTCATTGCGACTGCACCGGCTGCCTCAGCACAGCCTGGACTCGTGCCCGTCATGATCTTTGCTGGCAGGAAAGGTCACTGGAATTGCTGAATCCACATGACTCCCTCGCGCAGTCACACTGCACACACCCAGGTTAAAAAAAAAAAGCATTTCTGAGACCCATCTTTCCAAGACGCTGTCATTCACTGGTGATTAAACAGCGCTTCTGTTATCCTGTCCGTAGAAACACTTCACACTGGATATTATTATTATTATTATTATTATTATTATTATTATTATTATTATAATAACATGGATGGCGTGCTCATAACTTTCAGGTACAGTTGCTCTGAATTCAGTCACGCTCCGGTTTCATCGCCGCCTCGCGTTATTGTGTATTATTATTATTATTATTTGTTTATTTAGCAGACGCCTTTATCCAAGGTGACTTACAGAGACTAGGGTGTGTGAACTATGCATCAGCTGCAGAGTCACTTACAACTACGTCTCACCCGAAAGACGGAGCACAAGGAGGTTAAGTGACTTGCTCAGGGTCACACAATGAGTCAGTGGCTGAGGTGGGATTTGAACCGGGGACCTCCTGGTTACAAGCCCTTTTCTTTAACCACTGGACCACTGTATAAAGACGATGATAAATGAATGCTGGCACGGAGGTGATGTATTTAATTAGCGATCAGGCTCCAAGGCACCCTATCACATTAAACTCACATCTGTAAAGTGAATGAGTGTTTCTCGAGCCTGCAGCTGTCTAACCCCATTAACACGAACCTCGTTAATAAAGCGAGTTCCACTGACCTTCAGTTCTGCTAAGCTGCTGTGGGGAATATAGCTGCGTTGAGTGAACCTCAGTGTGATTCTAAACTGGGGAAGCAATCGCGGTTAAAATGCAAGGAGATTAGAAAGCGAGTCAGCAGTGCGTTCATGTGCTAACCCTTCTAAACACCCTGTATTTGAGCACCAAATTAAAGAAACACAATGACTGGAAGAATCGTACTCATGTCTTAAATGTGTAAAGCAGATGGTTAAAAATCGAATGATTTTTTTTTTCAACTGAGATTTATTATTTACGCACATCTTTTTTAAAAAAAGCCCTTATTTTGAAGATGAAGGGCGTTCAAGGCTGAGCAGCTGATGTTCATCACTGTGCTTGGGGCTCTTTGAAATGAAGTCTGAGAGCGGATCCTCCCAGGAATAGCTCTGAAATTATTATTATTATTTATTTCTTAGCAGACGCCCTTATCCAGGGCGACTTACAATTGTAAGCAAATACATTTCAAGTGTTACAGTACAGGTAATACAATGCTGGCATGCTTGACATTACCCGAGTTTTCTTCCTTAACTACCTTTATTAACGCAACCCTTATGAAACGTCCTCTTTTCACAAGATTCTAAACACTCCCAGCTGCTGGACTGCACCCCGCACGTCACGTTATGTAACATGCAAAACATTTCCCTCTTTCATGGCCTTGAAAATGAAAACCACCTGCCAGAACACTGTCAGCAGGGTGTGGGGCCACTACCGGACCAAACAAGCCTGCAAGTAATTTGATCTGGAGGGATACGTGATTATTCCTCAATGGGGAGGGGAGGGGGACCTTGCCAATCGCATCTGGGAGATACAGCTTTTATACATTCCAGACGGTGACAAAGTGTGTGTAACATATGGCAGGGAGTGCTTCAGTAGTATTGACAGTGTAATATAAACCATTCCCACAAAGAGCAGCCAGACTAATCCCAGCAAACCAAACCAATACTTTAAACAGAGGGCAGAAGCCAGGACCAGAGGACACTGGGGAATGGAGTGGAGCTGGACTCGGGACAGAGGGAAGGGGGTGGAATGGGATCCTTTCAGACCCGGCTTGATAAAGTTCTGAGATCCATCAGCTGCTGGGACGCGCACGAGCACAGATGGGCTGAGTGGCCCTCCTCTCGCTGATACATTTTCTTCTGTTCTTGTAAATCACAGCAGATCTGTCTCATTGAAATGAACGCTGCATGTTAATGAGTAACCTGGCTCTCACTGGCACGGAAGCAGAATAACAAACTTGAAATTTGAATTTGAAAAAGAGTTGCACGCCGGCAGCTTGTGAAAGAGGGGATGTGATGACGTCAACGGCACACAGGTTCTGTAAAAATCAAAGGCTCGTTTGTATTCGGAAAAAAAACTCCTATCAATGGATATTACCAAGCTTTCCCAATTCTGTGCATCTGTTTCCTTTTAACTTCATAGCAAACGATTTTGTTTTCATTGATTTGTCGATGTTTGCCATGCTAATTTGTATAAATGTATTTTGTGTGCCAGTAGACAGGCATCAGTACCAATGGCTGGGATGAGAAGCGGTTTTGTATGTGGCACCATTTGAAGTACAAAGACTTGCTTGTAAATGAAAACACTTCCTGTTGACATTTCTCTTTTACGAATAAACAAAAAACAAAATGGTGCTGCCTCCTTACAAAGCTTTCACTTTAGAAGCTGTGCTCAAGAACTTCAGAACACTTCCGAACGAGAGGAGGCCACTCAGCCCAACTGAGCTTGTCCGCTTCAGAGCAGCTGATTGATCTCAGAGCTTTGTCAAGTCGGGTCTTCAAAATCCCAGTGATTCTGCATCAGCAACATGACTAGGTAACCCATCCCATCCCCTCACACTCTCTGTGTGAAGAAGAGTCTCCTTCAGCAACATGACTAGGTAACCCATTCCATCCCCTCAGCACTCTCTGTGTGAAGAAGAGTCTCCTTAAGCAACATGACTAGGTAACCCATTCCATCCCCTCAGCACTCTCTGTGTGAAGAAGAGTCTCCTTCAGCAACATGACTAGGTAACCCATTCCATCCCCTCAACACTCTCTGTGTGAAGAAGAGTCTCCTTCAATATAACTCAAAGCACCTAACAGCAGCTTTCATGTAAATGAGGGCTTCAGCACAAGAAAGTGCATCTTGTGAACAGAAAACATTTACAAAACACATCAGGTGAATATTTCCAACATTGAGAGGGAAAGATCTACAGTATGAGAAAAAAAAGAATCACACAGGAGCACATGACATGATCTGCAAAATATTAACACGACACACAAACAAAAGTACTGCTCGGCCAATACAGTGTAATAGGCTTTTTCAAGGACCATCAAACAGGACACATGCCGCTGAACTGGTCACATTGACTAAGACATACAAACTGTGTGTCTGGGTGTATTTCTCACAGTAAGGCTGTGAATGAGGCCTGGCTGTCCGGTACTGTTCGGGGCACGCTGCTCGGTCCGGTCCGAGCTGGGAGATCACGGATGTGTTCTCTTCCTGCCTTGCTTTGGTCTCTTGGGTTTCAGGATGACGTATTTTATGTAAGTCGTGTGCTGCTCCGACAGAAAGGGAACGAAAAAGGCCCGCAGCAGCTGTGATGACCTGCAGTGAAAGGAAGGTGTGATTAATGCAAAGAATCCATATGATACAGAGAGGGGACTGAAGCCTTGTTTGAACCGCGCACAGCCTGTATCTCAATTAGCCTGCCTCAATTAACCCTCGTGCTCAGCAAACAAAACCTGTCAAATAAACAGAGTCACGCTGTGCCTCGAGTGGAGCGATCCTGGGTAGCCAGCTGTCTCTCTCAGGCTGCCTGTCCTTATCGGAGCCTCATAACGTCAGGTCTCACAGAGAGGACGACGTCGTCCAAGTGACAGGCCACCTATTACAGCACAGTCTCACAGACATGAAGACACGAGACAGAGAGCTAGCTGAGCCTCCAGTGGAATTAGCAGAGCCCAGGGTCTTCATAATGGAGGCGGGGCGGCTCCTCTGGGATCTGGCAGGTCTTCTGTCTTTACGAGCTACAGAGACGCAGGTGCTGGTTCACTTTTAATCAGGTCTGCCTTTCCCCATAATACACCAAACAACAAATACAACAGAGGGTTCTGGGACGACAAACCTTGCAAGCAGAGGTCTGTTTACAGGCTGCAGGAGCCGATATAAACCACACGCACACACACACACACGCACGCACGCACGCACGCACGCACGCACGCACACACACACACACACGCACGCACACACGCACGCACACACACACGCACGCACACACACACGCACACACGCACGCACGCACGCACGCACACACACACACGCACGCACGCACACACACACGCACACACACTGGGCGTTTACTGATTTTCACCCAAAGACGATGAAACTATTCATGTCACCAGGTCTCTCTTCGGAACAGTGTTTGTTAATACATTACCATGCAAGCTCTGTGCAGAACAACAAGAGCAAAGGGCGCCCTCGTGTGGCCAACAGCTTCCAGGCATGATCCTCTTTCCAAGAAAGATCAATGCTGAGAACGCAGGCAGCTCAGGAAACACCAGGGCACCAGTGAGGTTAAAAATGAACAAGCTATAAATGCAGACCTACAGCTATTGTACAGATCTGGGCTCTGCATCCCATGGCAGGTCAGCCTGTGTGCACTGAGCCCTGTCTCCCTGGAGCTAGTAATACTGCACATCATTACACTAGTGCATTGACGAGTCATGAAGTGGACACTGCCAAAGCAGCTGCCGGAGTGCAGTAATTAGTTTCTCTAATTCAATTAACGGCACGGTTTATCAGAGCGGAGCGCAGGGAGCAGAGGGGAACCAAACCGTCGCTCGCTGACGTCAGCCTGGGAGCAGGGCGTCCCATCAGGCTGTGCAGCAGGCAGGAGTGGGGGAGGGGATTGGCTGAGCACTGCTTTTTGAAGATGTATTCTGCTCGGTCGCACACACAGTTTAGGGGAATTCGATAGAGACGAGACAGCGGCAGAAACGACTGCTCTGCCCTACAGAAGTGACATGAAATACAGATCACCCAACGACAGGGATCTGAATGCATTTAAAGATGGACTCGATCACTCGCTGAAGCATGTCACAGAACTGCAGCAGAGTGTGAGGAGGGATTATCTCCTCTTATTGAGATGAGGAGGGAGAGTGACGCACGCCTTGGCTCTTTGTGAGCCCCCTGAGGGTGATGGCAGGCGATACTTTTACAAAGTGGCAGCGCAGGCCCCATTGTTTGCAGCTATCTCTCAGCAGCCAGCCCAGCTGCACACTGACAAGAGCCGGAGCTCCATGTCCTTTCGATGACAGCTTCAGTGTAGTGGAGTGAAAAGAGCTCTCTGCTGTGCGGCGTTCTGAACAGCACCGTGCGTGCCATCTGTCGGAGGAGACTGCCGCGCTCGCTACAGGCTTATCGCTTGATTTTCTTGCTTTCAAGCTCCACTGGGTGAACGTCTCTGCCCTGCAGAAAGCTTCTCTTCACCGTCTCACCTCCAAAGCCAGTCACTGTGAGGAGTTCACTTCTCATTCCAGACCGGATTTCATTTCCTTTATCCTGTGAGGATCTAACAAGTCGCTTTTTTTTATAATGACTTATTTATTAGATTTCACAGCCCCTTGAGCAAAGAAAGACCCATGTGAAGAGCCAGCCAGCGTTTCACACAGCAGCGTCACACATGGCAAACACAACTCTACATGAAACTCCCGTGTACATCACAACAGAGTCACAACCAGGGGTGCGTGTCAGCGCTGTGCACAGACTCACATGTGTAACTGAGGGCTCTAAGGGGAGAGTCCTCTCACCGCTCACCTGGTGGTGTCCAGGAAAGGTTTGGACGCGATGACGCTCCACTCCTCGCTGTTGGCTGCGTAGCGTGGTTCCCGTGGAGTCTCTGACGCAGTGTCCAGGTCCACTAAATAGTGGCAGTGCTTGAGATCCATCTGCAGAAACCAGGAGAGGGCAGCAGGTTAGTGCAGTGAGCAGAGACTCCACATTCAGTGACTGAGGACTGAAGTCTTTCAAACCTTAACAGAGACTGACAAAGGCAAGCTGAACCAACTGTTTAAGAGCAGCACAGAAACCAGGCCAGAGGACACAGAGTGGGAGATCAGGTGAAGGCATTATGGGGACCACTGTCCTGAATTTACTTGGGAACGGTCCTGTAGGGTTATTTCACTCGTCATGGTCAGATGACCCTCTTCAGACGACACAGTTTGTCTCTATTTTAAAAGAGTCCAGACGATACTTGTGTAACGAGCCCTGCATCTTACCTGAGTTTAATTTACCTGGCCCTGACTGCGCTGGAAGTACAGAAGCCCTCCCTCCTGCTTCACTCAAAACGCTTTCTCTAATGAATCCCCTGTCTTATTGCATTGCTTTTTCTTTCTGGTTTTTGTGTCGAGAGACAGCGGCACAGTTAGCCGGCACCATTCCTCTCTTTAACCCAGTGTAGTACCAGATCTCACGCCTGAAAACAAATAAGAAGACATGTGTTTCTTTCCAAACTGCACATTTCACACCTTTAGCTAAAGGAAGTGAAATGATTTTGCAAGCTGCAATCACAGCAAGGAAATGTTTCACAGTGAATGTGTGTTTGTAAAACTGTGCCATCACTGCCAGCAGCCCCTCCCCCCAGCCCCCCTCTCCTCCAGCCCCCCTCTCCCCCAGCCTCTCCGTGCGTCAGAGCCCAGCCAGCCAGCACTGATGTTCATCCCTGCTGAGCTCCACACAGACAGTGCTCTTAATGAATGTTATCTGCATCGTTCCCCTGCATTCAATTACCCCCCCTGAGCATTCCTGCAGCACAGCAGCATTCTCTGAAGCCAGGGGAGAGGGAACTCAAACCACGTTTGAAAGAATACAAGCCAAGCGGCCCCTCTCCTATTATGCTGAGAATCTTTTTCAAAACTCAGCTGTCTGTTTCCTATTGAAGAGCTACCTTTACTGCCATTGACAAGAGGGAAACGCTGGATAAAGAGAATCCCACTAAAGTCACTGGAGCTAACAAAATCGTTCCATACACGTGCAGCTTCGAAAGAAACACATAGTACAGAAACTATTGCTTTTGAATTATCTCTGGTACTACACTAGGTTCAAGTTGTAGAGAAATCTTTTGGAAGTGTTCTAGAAATCTACCTGATTTCCTTCATCTGAGAATACAATACCACTGCCAGTAACTCGTGTGAATTTGCTCATTTTGGCGTAACTTCGGAGAATAGCTCTCTAATTGTGGAAACTCTTTTTCCAGTGTAATAATTCCCTTGCAGAAGGGGGTGGATTGAATTCAATCCCGCTGTTCTGCCGCGCTTGGATCACACATTCCGTTTCCCAGGGACGTTTCACGCCTCTCAAATGTTAACAGTTTCAGAACGCAGGCTTTGTGCCGAAAGATTACTCTGTAGCTTTAAGAGAGACTCTGCCTCTCCTCCCTGGCTGGGTTTCCATGACGATACCTTGTCACTCAAACTAATACAGCCCAGGAGCATTCACAGAGAGAGAGAGCCCTGATAACACAGTCACAGCCTGCCGTGATTTCAATGTTAATTCCTTCATTGAACTTTTTTACAGACCTGTCCCATGCAGCGTGGTGCATATCGGATTGGGACGGGGGCATCAGTGTAGCATTGCACCCCTAGCCAGGATGGTGTGTGGACACTAACACAAGCCTGCGTCAACGTGCGTCGACATACACATGCTTAGTACACACGCAGCTCTTAGCACACCCAATCCTTTGTATTAGTCACTAGTATACCACACCCTTTCCTACAGCACTCCAAGGGTTAACAGGCAGATCTGTCACAGCCCAGAAGCCCCTCTGCGCAGCCAGTGACCTCACAATGATGTCATATGACATCAATGCTAATTCAGCTCCTGCGCAATTCTAAAAATGAGCCTCGGAAAGAATGAAGCGAGTGAGTCACTGAGCTGAGAACAGGGGCTGGGATTGGACACAGCAGAGGCTCTCCAGTCTGCCAGCTCAGCCTCACAGATCCGCCTGCAGCCGCTCGCTAATCAACGGGCACCGCTGCACTGACTCCTGAAGGGCATCAATCCCGCTGGCTGCTGCTTCAGGGTGCAGTGCAGTCGTCTGCTTTGCAGGGTCACGGTGTCTGACAGTAATCGCAGCTAACACAGTAACTCCACAAACACGCCAGGGGGATTCGCAGCGCTGCTGTTCTGCACTGTTTTCAATTCCGCTGCTGTCTGAACAAGCCTCTGATGGTCGAGCCGTGTGTCGCAGAGCGTCTCTGTCAGGGGGCGTGTTTCCTTCACCTCCCCATCCAGTTTACACCACGCTCGGACAATGCTGTGTGCATCAGGAATAACCCTGTATATCTGTTCTTAAAAGAGCAGATCAGCACACGGACGAGCGATCCTCGTTACCTTAACGACTGGATTCCACTTTGGGTAGCGAGTTCTGTTTCAGGGGACTTTTCAAAAAGTTATCATCCAAGTGGTTTCAACGGACCTGGTACACCAGAGTGTAACCGCTAAAGTGTCCCCCCTGCAACGCTCTTCCCCTAGTGCCTTACCCGGGATGCGGGGAGTGAAGCTGACAGACTCACGTATCGAGAGGGCTCCTCCCGGTTCTGGTCGTTCATGTCGGTGGGGATGATCTGTGTGGGGGACCCTCCTTTAGAGAAGGGTTTGGGAAGCTGACCCCGGAACTCCGACTGGATGAACTGCAGCTGCCAGCTGAAACAGAGAGCTGGGTTAGAGTGTTAGAGGCTTAGTGCCCGATTACTTTACTCATGCGTCACTCCTTCCTCTCTGCTCTACTCAAAGCTGTGATCACTGTATTCATCCTCGTGAGGGAGCTGTTTCAGTGTTGCACTGGGCTTCCTCTCTGTTCTACTCAAAGCTGTGATCACTGTATTCATCCTCGTGAGGGAGCTGTTTCAGTGTCGCACTGGGCTTCCTTTCTGTTCTACTCAAAGCTGTGATCACTGTATTCATCCTTGTGAGGGAGCTGTTTCAGTGTCGCACTGGGCTTCCTCTCTGCTCTACTCAAAGCTGTGATCACTGTATTCATCCTCACGAGGGAGCTGTTTCAGTGTCGCACTGGGCTTCCTCTCTGCTCTACTCAAAGCTGTGATCACTGTATTCATCCTCGTGAGGGAGCTGTTTCAGTGTCGCACTGGACTTCCTCTCTGCTCTACTCAAAGCTGTGATCACTGTATTCATCCTCGTGAGGGAGCTGTTTCAGTGTCGCACTGGGCTTCCTCTCTGCTCTACTCAAAGCTGTGATCACTGTATTCATCCTCATGAGGGAGCTGTTTCAGTGTCGCACTGGTCTTACTTGTCAGGCAGCAGGAAGCTGCTAGGAAAGCGATGCCACTCCTTCCCCACACAGACGTGCACAGGCCTGCCTTCAGGAACCGTGTGGAGAGCGGGGTCCTTGGAGATGCGGTGGAATTCTGGGTAGAGGTCGAGGGGCGCGTGATATCCTGTGGGAGCAGCGGAGACCTTCTTTAACATTTCTACTCAATTCAAAAACAGATCGCTCACAACGAACCAGAATGTTTAATACAGTACAAGAAACAGCAACGCTACAAACAACAGTAAATGCTAAAGTGCAAAATATTTCACCGTTTAATTTCCACCTTTTAAAGACATTCTATCACCCACCCCTTCAGTGACAAATACTGACTTTGTCCTCCCCACACTGACCTCTGAAGAGTGCGACAGAGCGGGACAGCGACAGCACACTGAACAGAAGCACTGTCCCCAGAGCCAGCCAGTGAGACGAGACGGTGTAGTGCTGCAGGCGATAGCGCTGGAACAGGAAGTGGTAGCATTTCTGCAGGCAAGACCAGCGGCAGGGTTAGAAACAGAGGAATATTTATCCAACGCCCCTTGCACAGCAGGAGGCGCTCTCCAGTGTTACTGATTACTAATGCTGTGAAACAAAATCAAATGCATGTTTAGCATCAAGTCAAGCTCCTGTGTGGAGAGAGACGATTGGCTCGGGGATCGGAGGACAGCCTCTGACCTTGAAAAATCCGGGGTCGATAACTGGACACCAATCCTGTGTTTTATTGTCTTGCCGCTGTGTTATTTACACGAGACTTTCACAGAATATTTGATTCAGTCTGCAGAGGCATTTTATATTAGATTCAACAGCAGAGAATATATCTCTTGCCGTTGGGTGACTGCGAGATCAATATTAGAAAATATTACCCAGTTGATGGATTCGCAGGTAAACCAGGATAGATTGGGGTAATAAAATCAAGCAGCTAATATTCGTGTTTCCACCCTCATTCAGTGCAATACAGATCACAATCCATACAGACTTCTTCATGAGCCCACATGAAAGAGGAGAGGGGAGAGGGGACAGAGAGGAGAGGAGAGGAGAGAGGAGAGAGGGGAGAGGGGACAGAGAGGAGAGAGGAGAGAGGAGAGAGGGGACAGAGAGGAGAGGAAGGAGAGGAGAGAGGAGAGGATAGAGGAGAGGAGAGGGGAGAGAGGGGAGAGAGAGGAGAGAGGGGAGAGGGGAGAGGGGAGAGGAAAGAGGAGAGGGGCAGAGGAGAGAGGGGAGAGAGGAAAGGATAGAGGAGAGGAGAGGGGAGAGGGGAGAGAGGGGAGAGGGGAGAGGAAAGAGGAGAGGGGACAGAGGAGAGAGAGGATAGGGGGGAAAGGGGAGAAAGGGGAGAGAGAGGAGAGAAGATGCAGTTGCAATCCATTAACATGACATTTTAGAACACCACTAAAATCGTTTTTAAAATTCCAAACAGTTTTAAAAATACAGCAAAGTGCCAAGGAAACATTCCCACACACTATCAACGGCTGTGCATGACGTCCTGCTACCTGTGTGGTGCTTGGAAGCATGCTGTGAATACCTGGACCCTACCTGCAGGGAGGATAACGAGACGGCTCCACACAGGCAGATGAGCGGGTACACTGGAAACAGGAAGCGCTCCTCCTTGTGGGGGCGGGTGAAGAAGATCAGCATCCAGATGTACATGGGGGACAGCGTGAGCCAGTAGGGCCGGCCCAGGTTCTGAACTGAAACACAGAGGAGGGCTTTGAAAGCAGCTTGCACAAATACACAGAGTTGCCTTTCGAATGCATCTGAAACCATGACAGACACACAGAGACACACCTTTAACCCGCGACAGACACACAGAGACACACCTTTAACCCCTGACAGACACACAGAGACACACCTTTAACCCCTGACAGACACACAGACACACCTTTAACCCACGACAGACACACAGAGACACACCTTTAACCCCTGACAGACACACAGAGACACACCTTTAACCCACGACAGACACACAGAGACACACCTTTAACCCCTGACAGACACACAGACACACCTTTAACCCCTGACAGACACACAGAGACACACCTTTAACCCCTGACAGACACACAGAGACACACCTTTAACCCCTGACAGACACACAGACACACCTTTAACCCCTGACAGACACACAGAGACACACCTTTAACCTGCGACAGACACACAGAGACACACCTTTAACCCCTGACAGACACACAGAGACACACCTTTAACCCCTGACAGACACACAGAGACACACCTTTAACCCCTGACAGACACACAGAGACCCACCTTTAACCCACGACAGACACACAGAGACACACCTTTAACCCCTGACAGACACACAGAGACACACCTTTAACCCCTGACAGACACACAGACACACCTTTAACCCCCGACAGACACACAGACACACCTTTAACCCCTGACAGACACACAGACACACCTTTAACCCGCGACAGGCTGTTCACGCACACACAGCTACTCACCGCTGAAGCGCTGCAGCAGATCCCCCATCACAGCAGTCACAGGCAGGGACAGCAGAGCCAGCACGAACACCACATTGAAATTGAGGAAGCCGTTGAGCAGGTAGAAATGCCAGGGCTCTGTGCCTGGAAACCAAGGGAGGGCAAACAAGGGGAGAGTGAGCAAGGCTTGAACAAGAGCAAGTCCCAACTAGAGGGGGGCTTCATCCAAGTCTCTAGAATCTTAAAAGCAGCGCACAGTGAACCCCAAGCAATGCTTTAAGAGCAGCACAGAAACCAGGACCAGAGGACACACAGTGTGGAAAGGAAGCCCTCCCTTTAGTTACATTTCTCTCAAATGTGCCGTTTGTAATGAAATGCATGTTTATGTCTTTGTGAGACACACACAGTGAACCCAAGCCTAACGACAGTGTCTTTCTATATTCTAATGGAGGGCGTGACCCCAGCCAAACACGGACAGCACAGCGACCTTCCAGACCTCTGACAGGCTTCACAAACACTCAAATGCACAAGACAAGCTGCAGCGATTCTCCACACTCAACATCACTCAGCAGACGAGTTGGTTTAACTGAGGAGGACTTTGAAAGCGCCCACGCTGAAGCACGCAATCAGGGGAGGCAGAGCGGTGATGAAAATGAGAGAGTCCTCTCCTGACGTCACCCATCAGCAGGGTGAAGAGAGCTTTCTGATCTCTGAGACGCAACTTCACTCTGCTATAATTAGAGAGGCTCGAGAAGGCAGGGGGGAGGCGAACAGAACGCAGGCGGGATACAGGGCTGGAAATGCAGCTGCTATTGACGCAGGCTGAGGCTCATCTAACCCACGCACAGTCCCCACCCGACAC